>VJOZ01149514.1:0-11364 GCA_009801055.1 Stichopus horrens | reverse complement strand
GGGCAGGGAGGGAAGGAAGGTGGTGGGTGTGTGGACAGTGATATTTGACCAAAAAATGTTAGCAAAAATTAAGCAACGAAATAACACCTCAGTGAAAGAAGACAGCAAAGCTGGCTTCGCCATAAAATGTATACTGCTGTGATACTACAGCGAGCTGAGCAACATTGAGATGGTGAATGGTTGGTAGTGATGATGGTGGAGGAATGATTTTTTTCTTTTTTGAACAAGAAATCTGATTTTCGTTGCTTCACAAGCAAGCCTCATGGAGCCCACACCTTGTCTTCCAATTTTTTCTGGATCAAATGATGGAAACTGCCACTGTAAATGTAAGCTACTACTGTAAGTCAGAGGTTTGACGGTGACCTGCTGTAATTCATTCTATCATTCTGTCCAAGTTGTGGTTGACAGAGATATAATGAAAGGTAGTAAGAAGTCTTTTTTATCTTAGGGTTGTCATGTATCGTAAATTATGAGTTTGCCTCTTGGGTTTACATTGCCAACTGGATGTGAATATCAAGAAAGCGGCCACTGCTCACACTCTTCTTAATTGTTCAAACAGGCACTGCACGCGGCATTGTCATTCAGTGCGGTGACAATACCGTTATGGGCCGTATCGCCAACCTCGCTTCCGGTTTGAGTGTCGGGGACACCCCCATCGCCAAGGAGATCGAACATTTCATCCACATCATCACCTCGGTGGCCGTCTTCCTGGGCGTCTCTTTCTTCATCCTCTCTTGGCTCCTGGACTACACCCCATTGGAATCTGTGATCTTCTTGATCGGTATCATCGTGGCCAATGTACCCGAAGGTCTCCTGGCTACAGTCACGGTAAGCATATCTTCACTGGAGGCTTGCACCGCGGCTGACTTACCCATCGGTCTTTCAGCTGCTGGAGTTTCTGACGGATGTTTTAGAGTAGTATCACTAGCATTTTGTACCAATTTACAGCTTTGCGGAAAATGTGGGGGGGGAGGGGGAGGCAGGGAGATAAGGTGTTTTTTTAAATGATCAGGTCATGTTAAAAGTCATCACTCTTTACAAGTCTATGCTTTTGGGGAATTTATACCCCTCATGCCATGTACAGGGTATGTGTGTACATCAAATGTGGATTGATGTCATGTATGGGTTGTCGGCGATCCACACCGATCCGAACGGTGTCGATGGATGACGGAATTGCCAAAGGTCGGGCTTTGCTCGTTGTTTCAAGTGAAGGATGCAATGTAAGGCTGCCATCCTCCTGAATGTGTTCATCTTTCTCGATGTATAATAGTGAGCATTACACAGTCTAGGACTAGGTCTCTGGTGACATTATCTCTGTTTGCTACTCTGCGCCCGTTCCTTCTTCATGGTAACGCTCTCAATAACGTTAATCGTGATCCAATGTTGTTGCATGTATCCTATCAAGGATGACATCATCAGGTCAAAAATTTGACTTGACAGTCATACTTCTGAGAGGATGTGATTGATTCAATCAAATGGAGTAGCTGTCATTTTGACAACACTGAACCTTCCTTTTGCCACCATCCAACCTTCTTGCTATACCACCAGGTTTGCCTGACACTCACTGCCAAACGTATGGCCAGGAAGAACTGTCTGGTGAAGAATCTGGAAGCCGTAGAGACCCTGGGAAGTACCTCCACCATCTGCTCCGACAAGACCGGCACCCTGACCCAGAATCGTATGACTGTCGCCCACATGTGGTATGACAACAACATCATGGAAGCTGACACCACCGAAGACCAATCAGGTAAGGAAATGATAACAACCGAGCATGCTCGGTGTTGCCCTCACCTGACTACAATCTTGTGGATCGTGGTCATTCTCTTGCTACACTGAGAGGAGAAAGGAAGGCCAAAGGAAAGTAAATTATGTTTGTAGATGTTTCAGTATGGTGATGTTCATTCGAAGATCAGGTTTATCGCAGGTAAAAATTAGAACATAAGTAGTTAATTATTATGACACATGAGACTGTTCTTAAGCAAGACATTTTGTGGTTGAGCAGTTCGTGGGGCAAAAATATTGCCCAAATGGTATGTATTCCTATTGTTCTGGAAGTAATGACAGAAGTAAAGGTACCGCAATCTGAAATTGGTAATTTTGTAGCGTGTGAGAATTTCAGTCCTTTATTTTAACAAACCTGACAGCAGAGGCATTATGTTAATAGATGCACCAACCACAGAAATCCATTTTCAGCTCCCTTCTGATTGGTGTAACCCTCTTAGAGAGGAAGTGTATGTAAATGCATCATGTAACTTTTTTTACACTTTCACGCAATATCTGACAAGTAATCCCTCATTCATTCTAAGTTTCATTCGAAGGTAAAATAAATGTAAAAAAAATTGTTGTGTACAGTAATGTTCAGATTGGTTAGAAAGAGGTTCTTGCTTGTGCAGTCTTTGATTACATTTATTGATTAATGTTGAGTCCAGCTGGTTTACTACAGGGATAATCCTATGGGGAGAGCTGGCAAAGGTCTCTAGTCCCTCTAACTTGTTGTAAGAACTCCCAAAATTTGGCAAAATATCAGTAAAAAAGACACAGAAAAGGGGTATTTCATGCAATCTTAGTGGCTTGTTTGGTTTAGGTGTTTTTTTTTGCCTTTTTTTTAAGGGGGGTGGGCAAAACAATTTCTTGGTATGTCACTTGCCAGCTGATGGTGTCGCTCTGCTTAGGTGGTAAAACATGCATCATCTCTGTCCAGCCTCCAAAGAAAACTGTCCCTAGAACTGCACCTGGTTTACAGCCTATCATCTCTTAATGGTTGATGTATGTAGTTTGTTGTTATCAACTTCAAGGACTCATAATTGCTAGCAATGACATATTTCTCGTAGGGTCTGATAGTAGTGGTCTTTTTCAGCGAGACCCCCCGACTATTCTCTGCCGTGGAGGTAACCACGTCCTGACAAAGTAGAAATTTGATCTTCCAAATATCCAGCCATTCTCATCAAATATTTTAACTAAATCTAAGCTATAAATTTTATTTTAATTGGTGACTGGAAGTATCATCAAAAGTTCATTTTGTTTCAATGCGGCAATATGTCCTAAGAGGGACCTCAGCGGCATGGTAATACCCAGAATGGAAGGTGGGTAGAAAGGAACCTTGTGGCCGACGCCCATCCAAGGTGAAGTAGTAGTAAACAGGAGCCCCTGGCTTCGTGGGGCAGTGGTTTATCAGTATCTGTCTGACAACTGATGGTTTTCTTCATTGTCAGGTCGACACATGCATCAAGACTCGGGCTACAATGCCCAAGAAATTGAGGGTTTGTTGTCTTTTTTAATGTTCACTTTGTGATATTATGCAAGCTCTGCCAACAAAAAAAAGCCTGACCAGTAATCTGCTGTTTTGTCAGATTTTCTTGATGCAATCATGGCCTTCAATACCCTCTGACTGCATTTTTTTGTCAGTGAATTGCAGTTTATCACCACCATTCACTTGCTTTGTTTTTCCCTCTTGTAGCCTCAACTGTTGTCTTTTTTTTTTTTACTCTTTGTATTTTTATGTATCTGGTAGAAATAAACTTCCTTCTTTCTATCCTGTATCCGTCTGAAATGTCTCGATTTCCTTGCAGGCGTAGACACTCACAGCTTGAACGTAACTTTGCTTTCCCTAGATACGGTATCATTTTCCTTGGTATTCATCGGTGCCCCTGGTGTCACAAGTTGCTATCATGCAGTAGAAAGGATCTGTCGAGCAGCACGATCCGAAAAGTGGGCTTCAAACTGGAAAAAAATCAGGGGATGACTCACAAAATGAGCGTCACGTCCAGTAGGACGTTGTTGGAAACGCCCCACTAGCACCTGCCGTAATGGCCTCAGTGTGTGCATATAATAGAACACAAAAATGAAGTTTCCTGTTCGTACTGAAACCATTTTACGTGTGATTGGTATATCCAGAATATCGTTCATTCCAGGAATTTGTAACTATGGTTTCAAAAGTTTGGTAGAAATTGACAAATGATTGTTCTGTGTTGCCACCTCCCATTTGTCTGTAAGTCTCTGTGACGTTGATTAATGTGTGAGATTGAGGTGGTAGAAATAGAGCGTGGGGGGAGGGGGGGGAGACTGTGTTGCCCTTCAGTTTCTGCTTATATTGTCTCTTTATGTAAAATCTGAACTTTTGCAATATAATATTGCTAAATTAACATCCATATTTGGTGTGTTCCTTACTCCTTTTGCATGTATGCCCTATTTTCGCTCAGTTTACCTTGTCTCTCTGTACATCTTTCTGGTATAAGGGCTATCTTTGTCTTTGTCTCGTCTGATCGACTGTTTACCCCATCCCCACCCCAAAAATATTTCCTTTCACAGTCAAGATCTTGCAAGCAGAGTGCGGCCGTACGTGTTGTCATAACCGCATGATGATTCCCCAGGGTCTATGTTACACATGCTGTTAAACACAATAGCCTGAAGTTCTGCTTGCACGGTACCACCCTGCCAAGTCTTGGACGATAAGTGGAATGGTCGTCGGATTATCAGTCAAACTGTGTCTTAACTTGAAAAAAAAAAATGTAAAGTTGAAAAGTTCTTCACAAATTTTCTTGTCAGTTGATTTGTTTTTTAGAATTTCTTTGCTGTGTGAGGCAAGATTTTGTTGGCACGTTCTGTGTCACAACAAATTTTATCCTACTAATCACAAGTCTATTTGCTACAGTACGTACAGTTATCTCTCCTTCGTTATCCCTGCCGGTGTTGCCAACAATTGTATGTTGTAATGTATATTCATACTTGGAATATTGCACTAACACGAGTGTTGAGTGGTACTGTCAGCATGCATGGAAAAAAATAAGCCTGAGTGACTGTCACCATTTCATTCAAGATAATGAACAGAAGAACAAAAGAACATGTTTACTTTTTCCTTTTGACAGGGATTCCCCCCTCTTCTTTTTTTTTTTTTTGGTGGTGGTGATTTCTATTTCTGAAAAATGTCATTTGCAGAAATATCTTGCTGCCCTCTTCAAAGTGAAATCAAATACAAGCTGCATTTTGTTTGTGTCAGAGTGCAGTCTTGGAGAGCTTTTAATCACTGACTTTGAACCAAAGTTTTAATTTCTTGAGGAACTCTAATCATTTCTCCGACTCGTAAGCAAGAACAGCTTACTTTGTCCGAATATCAGAAGGTCTGTCGAAGATGAAATAAATCATCGGATCTGGTGAAGTTATTGATGGGCAGCTTGTAATGCAGTTGTGACGGTCATGTGTTTTAATCTTCCTTTCGTCCAGGTGGTCAACTCGACAAATCCTCAGAGACTTGGAAAGCCCTGGCCCAGGTTGCCTGTCTGTGTAACCGTTCTGAGTTCAAAGCAGGTCAAGAGAATGTTCCCATTTTGAAGAGGTGAGAGTCTTCAGAAACATTTCGTAAAGCATACACTTTCACCAAGCCACAAAGTGCTCGCATGACGACGTTCGTGGCGATCGTTTTTCACACTGCCAGCTGTCTCTATAAAGTGGAGTTGATAGTGTATATATCAAGAGTTGTGCTTGAGTACTGGTCAAGAATATTATCATTTGGCGATGGTAGAGCAGTGGGTTCATTTCTAATCTTTGTTGGAGCTAATCACTGATTGTAACCAAATTGTGATTAATTTTGGACTGATTTTTTTGCCTTTACCAATATTCTCAGTGTTCAATTTATTCTCCCTCGTAGCTGCTGTAAATGGTGTAGTTCTCATTTGAAACTGGAATGTCGGTGGTGAAGAGCTTTGTCGTTTTTTGAACACCAGCCAAAGCATATCGCATAATGTGTAGCAAGTGTGATTACTACGGTAGGAATGTGGGGGACAGGCTTTAATAATAGTTTGTAATTTCCTACCCAACTTATGAGTTACTGGAGACTGTAGAGCAATCAGGTTTTCAACTTTGATCGTTCGTTGCCTTTGATATACTCAGGACTAACTTTCTATACATTACATGCTACTAATCTTTGCACTGGTTACCTGACTCACGATGTCTGGACGTGGTTCTTAAATTGTTACCCATATCCAATTTTCTTACATCCAATTTTCTATCCCCCTATGTCACACACATGACAGAGACCTATGCCAATTTTTTTTTGTTAATCCTTTCCTCAGGGACACCACTGGTGATGCCTCTGAGTCCGCCCTGGTAAAATGTGTCGAGCTGTCGATGTACAACGTCAGCGAGTACCGCCAAAAGCACAAGAAAGTCGCAGAGATCCCATTCAACTCCACCAACAAGTACCAGGTAAAAAAGCAAGCAGGCTTTTGCCTTCAAGGTCCTCTTTGAAAAATATCTGTAGTTCCACTGAAGCTAAAGTAATCCAGCAGAGTGGACTACTATGTCATGAAATCGCTATTTTAGCAGTCTTTAGGTAAAAATTTCTGGCGTTTTCTGAGAAGCACCCTTGCGGTAGGATTGCATTTAAATTTACTTAAAACATGTCCTCCTTTTCGTTGAAACCATTTCACCAGGTTTCCATTCACGAGGCTGAAGGAGACGATCGTTACCTGCTTGTCATGAAGGGCGCCCCCGAACGCATCCTGGACCGCTGCTCCACCATCATGATCAACGGCAAGGAACAACCTCTGGAGGATGATATGAAAGCTGCCTTCAACAATGCCTACTTGGAACTGGGAGGGCTTGGAGAACGTGTACTTGGTAAATTGATTCAGTTCTTATGGAGGGCTATTTTTGTGAAGGTCTTGTAGGGGGGAGAGGTGAAGGGGGGTCACGGTGAAGAGAAAAAGGTGATGATGTGATTTAAATGTGTTCATGTACCTCAGAAGGATTTTAAGTTGTTGAAGTGGTCGTGCAGCGGAAGGAAGGTGAACTTAACCACCTCATCTTTTACCCTCTGGTCACAGAACCCTGTTGTAAATTTTGCCTCAAAACACTCCACATGCAATCAGATCTGTGTGGATCAGATAATTTGATATATATGTTCTTGTGTATCTTGTAAGTCTGTTTTCCTCTTTAATTTTGCATCCATGTCTCTCCTACTATAGGCTTCTGTAACTGCTGGCTTCCCCTCGACAAATTTCCCAAAGGGTTTGAATTTGACCCAGAGGATGTTAACTTCCCGCTGGAAAACCTCTGCTTTGTTGGTCTGATGTCCATGATTGACCCTCCTCGTGCTGCCGTTCCCGACGCCGTGGGCAAATGCCGTAGCGCAGGAATCAAGGTGAGAGAGAATATATTTGCTGTTACTGTAGTTGTTGCCAACTACCAGGTCTTTCCCACGTAACAAATTGTATCAGCAATTGTGGACGATTCCATGAGTTTTTCTCCCTCACTTTTCCAGTATCCTACTGGAAGTTTGATTCTTGTAGTTCCAAAACTCTGCCTTGGATACTTGATACTTGGACAAATTTTATTCAGTTGCACAGCTGGGGGAACTGAGGAGCCACAAGCCCCCCCCTCCCAAAAGAAAGAAAGGAAAAATGGTATGGATCCCCTGATTTCTGAGGGTTTAATATATTGATATTTTACAATGAGTGTATTCTTTTAATTCCAGCTAGGGCCTTGAGTTTATTTCGTTTTTGTGAGTTTTGCAGGAACAATTTGTGCATTGCAAGCAAATATTGATGAGTAGTGAAGCCTCTTCCTTATTATGGTAGCTCACTGAGCAAGGGGCCGGTAAGGCGTAATTGCCGGGTATTTTCTACGTGCCGTGGAAGGTAAGATACGAGAATGCTGCGAAGTGTGCAGGGCTTTATTATCTTTTTGAAGTGTAGCTTCAGTTCTGTCATCGAAATCCCTTGTTTGTAGATGGTCATACTACATCTGCAGTAGACTGCTTTCATAGTCAGTTGTTAGAATTGCTTTCCTTTTTGTGTGCTAGGTCATTATGGTCACCGGTGATCATCCAATCACAGCTAAAGCCATCGCCAAGGGTGTCGGTATCATATCTGAAGGAAACAAGACAAGAGAGGATATTGCTCTTGAGCGCAACATACCGGTGGAAGAGGTCCCCGAGGGGTAGGTTTGCCTCTGCAAACATATTTTCTGGCTGGAGTGATCACTGGATTGCTCAGCATGCCATTGTGTTTAATACGTGCGTGATTTTGTTGAACTGGCTTTTTAGTCAGTGCGTGGCCTTCTGAGTGGAGTTGTTATTGTGTTCACTCGCAAATAAAGAGGATGATGATGGTAATAATGATAGTGATAATCATCAATGATGGTGGTAATGATCATTGGGTGATGAAGATGATGATTGTTCATGGATGATGGTCATTCATTAGTGGTTGTGGTGGTGATGATTCATGAGGATGATGATCATTTGCATGATTGTTATGATTTTCTAGTGTTGATTGTGTATAAGTGTTGATTATTTTATTAATGATTGTGGTGATGATTCATTCCGATCTATGATTCATTTGATGATGGTGGTAGTGATCATTGGTTGATAGTGATTCTCATTAATGATGATGATTGTTCATTAACAATAATCATACTATGATGATCATTCATTACTGAGTGTGATGATGATTTGCATTGATGGTGGTGATGATCATAATTTATTAATGATTGTGGTACTGATGATACTAATGATGATGGTGGTGCTGATGATGACAATGGCGACTGGTGATATTGTTGATAGTGATGGGTGTTTTGGTGATTGTCAGGATTATCAGTGATTGTAGTGATCATGTTTTATAATGGTAATGATGATAATGAAGATAGTTTCTGTTGATTCATGGTTGTTATTATCATCATCATTTGTGATTCATTGATTCATAGTGATGTTGTTGGTGGTCGTACACCCTAATTACTGCAGCTGGTAATTTTACCATGGCACTTGTTTTCATCAATCTTTTGTGAATCTCTCATCAGTGAAGCTAAGGCAATCGTCGTCCACGGAACAGAACTGAAAGACATCTCCAGTGAGGAATTAGACTCCATCCTCTCAGACCACACGGAGATCGTGTTTGCTCGTACCTCCCCGCAGCAGAAGCTCATCATCGTCGAGGGCTGCCAGCGTGCAGGAGCTATCGTCGCTGTAACTGGAGACGGTGTCAATGACTCCCCCGCTCTCAAGAAGGCTGACATCGGTTGGTTTATTATTCAAAGATTTAACTTCCTCCCTGCAAACGTAAGAGTGGATCAGTCGAATCTGCACAAGATACACACCCTCGAGCTATATCAATTGCACTCTGGCCAGTTGTTTTATAGGCATAGTAAGAATACATAACTTGACAACATAAAGTCAATCCACAGAGCCCCTTTGTTTTTGGTGAGCTGGGAGTCTTCTCCCACATCACTCTGTGCCTGTGCATGGCACAAGACGTTAACAAGATGGTGTCTGTTTAGATCAAAGTTAAGTCGTACAGTTAGAAGTGAACAGAATAGCATAGTGAGCTTAGAGGTTTACATTACTGATCGGTCAGTATTTTACAACATAATTTTCAATGGAGAAACACGTTGTGTACGTGATGTACGAATTAGGATCAGAAAATTCCCCTCAGAAAAAAAACGTCTGCATTGTTTATCAAAAAGAATATGATGTCTAAAGAATGAATGCTGTAACGCATGAAATTTCTGGAATTCATAATATATAACTAACACTCAGTGGTTTTATGTAGACCTTGAAATATGGTAAGTCTACTCTCCTAGTAATGAGCAAAGTTGTGAAGCAGGGAGGCATAATTACATCATTTTGTGTGTAACGATGGATCCTCTATTCTCTCCCTTCTCCTCATTGCAGGTGTTGCCATGGGTATCGCCGGTAGTGATGTCAGTAAACAGGCCGCAGACATGATCTTGCTGGACGACAACTTTGCGTCAATTGTCACCGGTGTCGAGGAAGGTGAGCCGTGTTCTCGTGGATTCGCACACGCCTGCGTTCACTGTTGAGCCACATTTGTCTTTGTGTTTTTTTTTTCCATACCATTCACATAGGTCTCATAGATACAGTCAATATCTGAAGGTCATGTCTGATGGATTTTGACCGGTTTGTTTTGTAACTCACTCAGTCTTTTCTTGGCGAACAATAATGGTGGATAATCAATTGACGTAGTATGAGGTTATTGTTTGCCCTATTATGTGCAGTTTCTGGACTGCTTACCTCGAGGTTCCACCTTACCCCAGACTCCTGCCCCCCCACCACCATCACCACATCATAATTGCCTTCCCTGATCCTCACGCAATCATTTTCTTCACCACCAGCTGTCAATTTTCCTCTCCATTCACCTTCGAATCAACTTCTTTGCAGGTCGTTTGATCTTTGACAACCTGAAGAAGTCCATAGCTTACACTCTGACTAGTAACATCCCAGAAATCTCACCTTTCTTGATCTTCATCCTCCTGAGTATCCCTCTGCCTCTCGGAACTGTCACCATCCTCTGCATTGATCTCGGAACTGACTTGGTGAGTGACTCTGCATTATTTTTCGTACATATTAAACTTTCAAAATAAACACCTTTTGTCGGAGAAGCCTCACATTTAACCCTAAGATCATCTTAGAGTGAGCTATTGTTACCCATTGGAGAAAGAGTATCAACCACATGGTAATGAGTTCATGCTCCAGTGTATGTATTTTCCGACCTCCCCAAGCCCAAGAACAGACGCTGAGCTTTCAAGGATATGGGATATATGCAGATGGCATAATGAGCAGCAGTATGAATACTTGTGGACCTAGGATGATCTTAGGTTAGATCTGTGAAGCTTCCCTTAAAAACCTTTGATAGTTTTAAGTTGCCTATCAAATGTTGAAAAACATTGAATGAAGAATATCCATGATTGTAATCAACCATTTCAAAGCTTTCTTTCATTTGTCGCCTCAGGTCGTTGTTGACATGTAGGGTTCCGCCATGCAAGTGTGGCTATTTTATGTCACTTTAAATGTATGTCATGCTGATATTCTGAGAATGCATTTGTGTGTAGTCCAAAACATATGATAACCCTAAAGATAACCATATTTTTGTGTCACTTCAGAGAAAGCTGGAGGTAATTGGGGGGACAAATGTCAATAAACCAGTGATATGGAGTGGGCGAACCAATACCGTACCCTCAGAAGGTATTCAGCTGGTATCTTTTCTTTAAACATTCAACATTTTTCTCTTTTCTCTTACCCCATTTAGTGGCCAGCTATCTCGCTTGCCTACGAAGAAGCCGAGAGTGACATCATGAAACGCCAGCCACGCGACCCTGAACATGACAAGTTGGTCAATCAACGGTGAGTGTCCCCTGCCCCCGGAGATTTTCATGACTGAGTTTAATCCACCCCCCTCTCTTTCTTTGTGTATGGTATATGGTAGAATTCATTGTCACGTCTGAATTGGGAAAGAGCGTAAGTGCTGCAGGATTGCTGTTTGAAATGGGAGTGAGACATGAAATCAGAGGGAGTTTACTCTCAGAAAGTGGGAAGCAGTTGTAGGGGAGAATGGGGGGAGAGTGGGGGGAGAGTGG
>VJOZ01149240.1:3461-13762 GCA_009801055.1 Stichopus horrens | reverse complement strand
CACCCTGCATTACCATATCATTTGCATATGTTAGTTCCAATAGTAGGAAAAGGGTTTGAATTTGATGACCTCGGTGTAGGGGTACATTTAATAGTTCTCAAGAAGGTTTATGTGTGGGAAAAATAACCAAATTTAAACAAAATAGAAATATTGACATGGCCTTACAAAACTTGTATATCTGGCATTGTTTTATATCAAGTCAAGTCTGAATTGATGTGGCCATGTTAAACTTTTCATCTACATCTGGTCAGATCTATCATCAAGTGGTATCTCGATTGATATAGCTTGATAAAATTTGCTAGGTGTATTTGGCATCACTTTCATCAATTTGTATCCTACTTGATATGGCCATATGAAGCTTGAATTGTTTATCTGACATGGTATTTTATCCAGTTATATCTGGCTTGATGTGGCCATTTCAAACTTTATATTTACATTTCTTGCATATCTTTCGATAGATATCTGGCTTGATATGGCCTTATGAAACGTTATATATGTCCGGTTCATTCCTTGTTAAGAAACATCTGGCGTGATATGGCCATATGGAGCTTCATATTTATCTGTAGCATGGTATTTTATCAAGTAATATCTGGCTTGATATGGCTGTATAAAATTTAATGTGCATGTTTGGCATTGTATTTCTTTAAATTGTATGTGGCTTGATATGGTCATATCAAACTTAATATGTTTGTCTGGTACACCCCTTTGTCAAGAAGCACCTGGCATCATATTGCCTTATGAAGCTATACATTTGTATGTGGCTTGGTATTTTGTCAACTAATATGTAGACTTGGTCAAGATGTTTAAAAATTTTGTTTTCGCTTGTGTTTCTTCACATACCCATCATGCTGCTATTCTGACAGAACCCTGTACATTGGCTGTTCACCTTCAAGCTCTGAACCCAACCAAGGTTATGTTATCAGAGTATCTGGATCTGTTCAGTGCAATGCAGTCTGTCTTATCTCTTAATATAGCACAGTCGCTTGACTACGGACACAGTCGCTTGCCCAGTCACAGTAGCGCACTCGTTCACTGTTCACCCTGATTAGTTGTTCTCCCCAAAGAATCGTGGATGAACATGAAATTTTCGGTTTTGAACTAAGTGATCAAATCTGATCGGTTTCTACACTTTTTTGAAGGAAAATGGCTATGAAATAAGGGAAAAGTTTAGTCAGTGGGTAACAAATGTACAAGACTCTAGTGTGAAGTAGAAATCAGCGAGAAACAGCAGAGGGCGCAGTCAGCTTTGTGCAAAAGAAGCACGGTCCGTGTGATTCTACATTACCAGGATCTTAGCAAGATTAAGATAATATAAAACAAAATAAAATAAGGCAATATCTGCCTTGATTTGGCCATATAAAATTTAATATGCATATTTAGTTGTAATCTGACTTCATATGACATTACCAAACCATATATCTGAAAGACATTTGTATCACGTTATAACTGTTTATGGCCTTACCAAACCTTACTTCTGGATGATACTTGTATCAAACCATATATATGTATCTGGATGAAACTTTTGTCTAGTTATATCTATTTTAGTATGTCCATATTAAACTGCCACATGTGCATATCTAAATTGCACTTGTATGAAGTTATATCTGGTTTTATATGGCCATATCAAACCACATATACATATTTGGTTGATACTTTTATCAAGGTATATTTGACTTTATAAAGATGTATTCAAACTCATACGTATCTGGATGACACTGGATCACATATTAAGTTATATCTTGTTTTATGTGCCCATATAATGACTTTAGTGAGCCAGGTATAAAGCCAGATGTGGAATTTGAGTTCTCTGAGGATGGCCATCACTTTACTATGCTGCTCAGGCTCCCTGATGGATTGAAGTGTTCATTGGTCATCAATGATAAAGCCTGGCTTGAGAAGCTAGATGGCTCTTCTGTAGGACCATGACATTGTAGTGTATCAAAGAATAAAATAATACTTTGATATTGTTGTTCTGGAGGCTGATGACATTGTTTTTAGGTATAGCTGTCAGAATACTAAGCACTGGGGACGTGAACATCAGAACTGAATGTGTCTGTGCGGTTCATTTCAGGTCTCCACTTAGATATGGAGCAAACTAGTTATAACAATGAGTTTGAAGGTTTTAAGGTTAGTGTGACTTGGAGTGCATGGGCATAGTAATCTTTTTGTCGAATTTGATTCTCAGGAAGCTCGGCTCAAGAGTTTTTGATGCCTGCAATAATATGACAGATAGGACTAACAGGTGCATGATTCATTGCATTACGACAGTTCCCCTCAATCAATTATTCAAACTCATTTTGAATCACAGACAACACGACAAAGTGGGCAAAGGGATATGTGTATATCCCAAGGGTGGAGCAACAAAGAAAACTTCACCCAGATTCAGCTGTATGGTGCTACATGTCCCGAAAAATTTTCCTGATCGAACATCAGGGGATTCATCTATCTTGAAGGGGCACCTTGAGTCGTTTGATGAAATTTGCTGAAATTTCCGGTCAAGTTTCATTCTCACTCTTGTAACAATCGATCAAGCTTAGAGGATCCCAATATGTCACATACAACAAATGGACATTTGTGAGTGAGTTTAAATCAAGCATTCACTTTGTTGTACATTCATGACCAGATACAGTGCTAATTCACCTTCAATCAAAAGAGTACAAGCTGAGGTAAAAATGTGAAAAGATTCGGCCGTTTTCATAGCTATTGGATGTAAGTATATACTAATTATAAGCATTGTTATGTAATTTTGCCTTTCATGATCCTCACAGACCATCAACATCAACTCAATGTGATGCTTTAACAACAGGTATCCAACAGGCGCTGCCGTCGGCTAGTAGTATCTGCATGTTTGTTGCAATGAATTTTCTTACTGCATCATGGGTTTTATAGAGGTTTTGCAATGATGTCACGATTCCCATGGGGCCTTTTTGGATGGAAAACAAAGCAACGTGACTTGGCTACATATGAACACGGCTGCATGCTGCGCCGTATTGTACCATACTTACATAGGTATACTGCTAATTGCTGACCCATCTGCTTCTTTCTTCATTTGTATGAAATCGGTGCAACTATAGCTCAGGTTTCTTGCCTCTCCGATTTTGTACAGCCTTACGGCTATGCAGTCAAGAGCCATTTGTCTTCTATTACAGCTTAAACAATGAAAAATATGGCAATAGCGTAGTAACCACCAAACAGTGTTAGTGAAACAGTACGGTCTGGTACTAGTTACACAAAAGACAGATGCCATCCAGTATGGCAGTGTAACAAGAGTTGGTAATTATGACATCACGTGCAAAACCTCTATATAATGGTGATCAGGCAAAATGTACTAGTTGCTCTTTAAAAGACTATTTTCACCCTCGGTTAGCCTGTTGATAAGCCATATTACTTTTTGAATGATCACAGTAATATTGACACCTCATCCAACAAATTAGTTAAACATCTGTTGGGACAATCTTTTCTGTCAAATTCTACCCTTCATGTTGCATGTCAAGTCTGCCCTCATTAAGCATTGTATTTCACACATGATGAAAAGTTTTGTTGTACATGCAACTAGCAATAAAAGTATAGTGGAAAAGTAAAAAAACTTTAACAATGTGTATACAATATTAAAAGAAAGGGATAACTTCAGAACTGTTTGACTGAAGAAACTGATCATCAGTTGAGAAGAACAGTTGGTATAAGTGTCCATTATTTTACAGCATATATCCTACTAGTTACTCTGCAAACTGTGGCATTGTGTGTAACTAAATTTCAACCATTTAAAAATGTAATATTTTTACTGTATTTATTGAACTAAATAAAGACTGTAAATAAAAGAGAGAATTTATAGCATTCCTTCTTTGCTTGAATGTTTATTTCAATACAGTTACCTTAGCCTATACAGTCTACATAAGAGTTTCAATTGAGGTCGGTCTCAAAGTCTTACAGTAGGTCTCGTGCAGCCTTAATGCCTCCATACATAGTGTTACAAGCCTCTCCTTAATGCCAGCCTTGTTCTGCAAGCACTCAACTTCCATAGTGGTTTATATACCTTCAAAGGAGGACATGGTCAATTGAGTCATGTATGCTGGCTGCTCTCACTTTCCACTCTCTCTCTCTGAAATTGAACCACGTAACGAAATTCCAGTGCTCAGTGCAGAAAGAAAACCTGGGAAGGGGGACTATCTGTGTTCAAACACTATACCTAATAATTCTTAGCAAAGTTGCTAAATGCCTGACATTTTGTCACCTGTAATCACATACCTTGGACTGCGATGTGAAAACTAGAACAAACAAAGTACTTCGGGTATAACACTCATAAACAGTAACTGACCATACTTAAAAAAAACAAAAACAAAGGGGGATTCAAAGCCATAGAGATTGGAGCAAAGAGGGTGCAACATACTACACTATGTCTGTAGCTATGTTATGATATCAGTTTATGAGACACAAAGTATTCACCTACCAACCTCAATCTACAACTTTTGAAACACATTTCCACTGAAAAAGTTTTGAAAAGTGAGCTAACGTCAGCTTGTGTAAAAAAATTGTACACCGACAACTGAGTTGCTGTGATATGGTCTGTCTTAAGGTTTAGCTTTACTACGTAGGAAAGATCTTCATATTAAGATTTAAGCAATGAAAGATCTTTGGGCATTATGAAAAATGGTAGCACAGTTCTCATTTTCTACATCAAGTTTTAAGCATAAGTAAAATTTCAATTGTCTCTAGTCCCTCAAATCATATGAAAATAAAACAATTGTAACTGACCAATCTTAGGAATCATTCATCCCTTAAGAATTCAGTAGTAACCATGGAAGCTTCCAATGGAAACAGAGTAATTGGGACAAAGTGATGCATTGATATGTACCCACTCACATAATGCAGACAAGCGCCATCTACACTTACTCAGAAATATGTTCTCACATGTAAGCAGACTTGTGTTCATGTAATGTATTTTACAAGTCTGCTACGACTGGAAATTTTAATTATATAATAATAATAAAATTGGCAGTGCAATGAACAAAGACAGTACCTCAGTGAATAGCCTCCATTTACTTCAAGCTGCAGTGCTAGTGTCACTCAACAATTTTGCAGCGTCGTACAATCCAACATTGTAAAGAACCTCAGCTAATTTCTTTACTGTAGCCTTGCTGCCATTTTGTCGACACCATGCATAAAGAAGTTTACAGCTGGCCTCACAATAGTCAAATGACTCTTTGAATTTGATTATACCATCATTAGTCATATTAAGACCTAAAGTAACTTCAAAATATTTAGTAGCCACATGCTTGTAAACTGTCAGGATGTCTTCCTCGACGACTTCTTTTTCAGAATCTGCAAAATTTGAAAGACAGCAATTACTGTATTCCCTTTTTTCCCCCTACTTTTATGGAGGAGGGGGAAATTTCAAGCAAAACTAGAGTTTAACAACCATTATAACAATTCTTACATCTGTTCATGCTCCCTTCTTGATCCATTGCACATGGATTTTCCACAGTTTCCATATAAATTTGCTGTGCTATGCAAAGAAATCAGACATGGAAGGAGAATCCCTCTCTAGAAAACATTGGTTTGGGAGAGATTTTCAACATCAAGAAGCAGGTTGTCACTTGGTAAAGATTCTATTTTGCAATTTATTGTGTGTATTTATAATTGTAGGCTAGCTAGGACCCCAGATGTGGAAAAGTGTGTAGAAATTTCCCGCATAAGATTTATCTTTGCACAGGATTCAGGAGACAAACGCAGGATTCCCTCAATCCCGTGCCTTAAAGCAAACACTGATATGTTGTTCGCACAATAACCTCCGCAGAATATAAGGTCCAAGGAAGTTGACCCGAATTTGACCTCAAATGGCCTCTATCAACAACCAGAATGCACAAATGCATTGTAATTTCCACATTTTTTTCTTCTGTTCTAGTAACGCATACTCAAGCAAGTGTCATAGAAACACAGAGTTTTGTCCACAATGTCCCCAGACGACCTTTGACTCCCACCAAAAACAATAGGGCACATCTCACTATGGCGCACATATGTAACTTGTACGTGTGTAATTTTCCTTTCTTTTTACAACATGAAGTTACAGGGCAATGACTAATTTCACAAGTCAGAAGTACCAGAGCTTCATCCCCAATAAATCGTATTGAGTTTTGCTCCTCGGCACCACATCTCCTTCAAGTACACCAGTCTCCCACAATACAGGTCACTAAGAGATCTATATATGCTGCAGAAGAATACATGGATCCACTAGATAGTCAAGTTAGAATGACAATGATGTAGAAATGTATTGCAATTTGATAATTTGATTAGGAGTATATTTTTAAGAATCACACGTATCCCATAAGGATGTGAAACATATGCTTGGTTAATAAAAACCAGAATGCAAAAATGCATTGTAGTTCGATGTACTCATTACAGTTTCTCTCAATTCTTGAGATATCTTGTCTACAATTTTTTTTTCACGACTTGACACCTGTTGAAATCAATTAATGACATTCGAATGCCCACTACAAACAGAATAGTTTAATATATTTAATGGTGTGCATGTACATGCCACATATGAGATCCACGCAAGAGTCCCTTCTTGAAATATAGAGTGTACAACTATTCCACAATTTGTCCCCATTGACCCCCAACTACCTTTGACCTCTATCAACACAAGAGAATTCTTGTGCTCAATGTGGTACACTAACATTGTAAATATTAGATCTGTCCAAGCTTCCCTTCTTGAGGTATCATGCACACGCTTACAAGGTCTCCACAATTTGACCCCAAATGATCTTTGATATCTACCAAAAACAACTGAATTCTTGTACCCAATTTGGTACACCTACATGTCATATGAAATTTGTCCACGTTCCAGTCTTGAGATGTGATGTTGACAAGGATTCCACAATTTGACCCCATGTTGACTCCAAACGAACTTTGACTTCCACCAAAAACGATAGGATTCTTGAAAGGTACCAATATGTACTAATTATGAGATTTGTTCATGTTTAGCTTTTGGGTCACTCTATTTACATCTCAGACATTCATAAACACACATATGCACCATCATGATTAAAAAGGCAACAATTTTCAATGCAACCAAAAATCAAACTTGCTGATTTTATGTTATCTTCCACAAAAAAAAATCAACTAACCTGTTAACTCATTTGGTTCATAAGGTGGTTTTTGTACAGTTACTTCTGACGGTGGTGAGCTTGTCTGGGGTTGTGAGGCAATGTTATACATATCATTCTTTAACTGAACTGGAAAACCTGAAAAGAAAGTATAAACAGTAGAAACCCTGCAGGCATGTGACAAACTGAAAGATTCACCAAACCAATTAATGGGAATATCCCTCTTTGTCGATATATGTTAAATATGTTTCTATTTATCTATCTCTCATGATTACCAGCTGTGGGGCTATATAAAATTCCCAAGTTCAATGTTTCCAGAGAATTAAAATCCCTTGAGAAATAAAATGAATTACAGATGCATTTATCTAGCTATCAAACTGTGGCAATAATGAACCTTGTACTCTTCAGCAACCATAATACACATAATGAGGCACAATGATCCATGAGAACAATCAACCCTCCTTACCAGCACACATCAATACATCTCTCTCATTCAAACCCTATATAGCAGCAGCAGCATGGCCACAGGATATGCCCTTACAAGGCTGAAAATTAAGTTAGCTCCTTTTCTGTGCTTACAAATAGTATTACCCTTTGCAAGAAAAGGCTATAGTTTCAATAATTAGCTAGAAATAACTATTGATGCTAACGTTAGGCCAAGTTTGCCATGTGACTTCGCACACAATTGGCTGGCTCACACTGATGTTTCTCTGTAAGTACAATGACGAGAAACGAACCAGCCAAACACACTTTGCTTTGAATTGCAATATCAATATATTACTCAGTAAGATGCACAACACCATCATAGTTTTCATGAATCATTTTGAGTTTTTTCAATATAAGGTGGAATATTGTACAGGGTCAGGATATGCTAACCAGCAAATGATTTCTACCTCTGTGAAATTTATAGGTTTCTTGCACTCAAAAAGGTGGGTCTGAGAATCAAATTTAAGTGTCTAAGTTTCTCCTAGAGTTAACACAGTTTTCACAACTTGATTTAAGTTGACCTCAAATGACCGTTGCACTCCTCACGGCCTGCAGAGAGCAGTAGGCTACTAGATCTTTTCAATAGGGCACAGCTGCATACCCCATATCAGATCTGTCCATGCTTCCCTTCTTGAGATATCATGTTCATAACATTTTAGCAATTAAATCAACTTTTCTTTGACACCAGTGACTTTTGACTTCTACCAAAACAATACCGGCTCTTGTACTCAATAGGGTACAAGTCAAATTGAAAAATATGTCCATGCTTTCTATCCTGAGATATTGTTTACACTATTTGACTCGATCCTATTGACCCCAAATGACATTTGACCAGCACCAAAACCATTAGGCTTCTTTCACTCAATAAGAAACACCTGCATACCACAAAGTAGACTTTGTCCAGGCTTCCCTCCTTCAAATATCAAATTCAAGGTTTTCACAATTTGACCCTCTTGACCCCAAATGACCTTTCATACTGACTGAAAACAATATAGGGTTCTTTTACTTAAAATAGTTCATTCACATATCACTAGTTTCCATGAGGTGATTCTCCCTTTGCAATGTGTTCGCACTTTTCCGTGACTTAACACCACTGTTTAATCAAGTACAGGTGATCAAACCAAGGAGGTTCTACACGGACCTCCTTGATCAAAGAGTCTAGACTGCAGCATCCCTTTGCTTATGATTGATAGCCTTTGTCTGGCTGGAACAACAACTTCTGATCAATAGGTGTGATTAAAACACACTCTGCTGCTTTGAGATCACAGTGGAGAACAAACTAAAGCACTGTTGAGATGATGGTGTTAGGAGCATTTCAGCATGCCATGATTCATATCTTTGAGATATGGTGCTAAGAACTTTTTCAGCTTTTGACTGGTGACTTAAATGACCTTTGATCCCCACCAAACACAACACAGCCTTTATTCTGCTTCACATTGTGCATTATCATGCTAAGTATCAAAAGATTCCTACCATAAGATACTGTGTTAATGTTCTTTTCAATATGTTAAACCTCTGGTGACCTCAGATGACCTCTTACATCTACCAACATTGGTAGGGCTTTTTCACTTGATCTAATGCTTTGTCAAGCGCTATATAGGCATTAAAAGGTTCATGATTCCTGTCTTGCAATATCGTGTTCACAATGTTTTAAGTGTTTGACTTCTCTGAATGAACCCCAGATCACCTTTGACCTCCACCAGTAACAAGGCTTTTCTTTTACATAATAAATATCAAGTTTTCCTACCATGAGATCATTGTGCTAACAGGGATAACAGAGGAACTATTATAATAAAATAGTTCTTCCTCATAATATGATCAACACACATACTAATTATGAGAAGGTCTCCATCATTGTCAACTTGAGATAATGTGGTAACAAAATTTTCTGTTTGACCTACAGTGACCACAGATGACCTTCACCCCTGTCAAAACAACAGGCTTCTTTCTCTCATATTTTCTGCATTTATGTATAGTTTGAGAACTGTTACAGTTTTCCTTCTTGAGATATCATGATAACAAGACAAGCATCACAAACACATAGAAACAGCACATTCTTGCACTCAATGACTTACAGGGTATAGTGATGAACGCATGCAGCATATGATTGCATGAAGAGAGAGCAGACTTCAGGTGTCAGGTGATAGATTTTGCAGGCAGCTACACCAGTTGTAGTCTTGGTCAAGACTTAGTGAATCTTTCCCCTTTTCCTGCCCACATTCCCACAATGCCTGTTATTACCGCTAATCCCTTAAACACGCTCTGAGGAATCTGACAAGACGATGGTTGGGCAATGATCTACTCTATCAGTAGGCGCGTGCTGTATGAATGAGTTAGTAGAACTGTATGGGATGTATAATTGACGGACAAAATACTACCATCGTCTTAACACAAGACTACACCAGTTGTGAGTTCTACATGAGCGAGTACAGACGTGCGACGCTCTCACTCTCACCAGAAACTGGTACCTGCTAAGGCAGCATTCATTGGTGCACATAACTTTACAAGTACATAACTTTGATCTAACACAGTGCGCACTCACACATACACACACACACGGAAATCATGACAACATAGGTCTTTCATGACAAATTCAAGTTTACAGGATATGGATGCAAAATGACACTATTTTTGAGCTTAAAATCACAATGAACTGTAAGTAGAAAAGCTCCTTTTGGCAATTTTTTTTCACAACATTGGGAATGTATACGT
>VJOZ01149109.1:2283-18329 GCA_009801055.1 Stichopus horrens | reverse complement strand
CCCCCGGCCGCGGCCCGCGGCCCGGCGGTTTCGTGCCGGGGCTGCTGCTGGGTCTGGCGTTTTCGGTTCCGACCCTGGCCGTGGCCCTGATGATCACCACGTCGGCCCGGACGGATCTTCAAGTCAGCGAATGGCTGATCTGGCTGATCCCCATCGTACCGCTGATTTTCCTGCAGGCGACCGGAGAAGAGCTGATCTTCCGCGGTTACCTCTTGCAGCAGCTGGGCTCTCGGGTCCGCACGCCCTGGGTTTGGGCCTTCCTGCCGGCCTTTGCCTTTGGCTGCATGCATTTTCCCAATGCCCCGACGGTCCTGGGGGGACTCTACTACGCCGCGATCACCACCGTCATGGGGCTGGTGTTTGCCATCCTGGTCTGGCGCACCGGCAGCTTGTGGACCGCGGCGGGGCTGCATGTCGGGATCAACACGGTCGGGCTGACGGTCATCGGGCCCGATGGCACGCTGTCAGGGACCCAGCTTTGGACGTTTTCCAAGGACGACATGATGGGATTGTTCCCGGTCGATCTGGCTGTCACGGTCATTATGCTCGCGCTGCTGGCCAGCCCGCTGGGAAGGATCTTTGGCGATGGGCACCGGACGACGGACGACGTGTTCGACTGATTACGCCATCTTCGCAAATTTTAGGTTAATCCAACGAGTACAGCGCTGGTACGCGGATACCCGCCTCCTATCCCATGGCGGCCAGCCGCTCGACTGCGGCGTTCAGCTTGTCAGCTTCGGACTGTGCGGCTGACAGGCGGTCGCGCTGTTCCTCTACCACCTCTTCCGGGGCCTTCGCCAGGAAACCCTGGTTGGACAACTTCTTCTCCAAGCCATTGATTTCCTTCGAGACTTTGTCCAACGCCTTCTTCAGGCGGGCAGTTTCGGCGGCGGTGTCGATGACGTCCTTCAGGGGCAGGTTCACCGCGCATTCGGTCAGCGCGATGGTAATACATCCCTGGGGTGCCTCTTCGGCCACGGCAACCTCGGACAGTCGCGCAAGCCTTTGAATAAGCTGAGAGTTTCTGAGCAGACGATGACCGATTTCCGGCGAATGGCCGGTCAAAACCATCTCGATTTTTGCGCCTGCCGGGACATTCATCTCGGCACGAACGGACCGGATGCCCTCGATGACCCGGATGACCCAGTCCATCTCGGCATCCGCTGCGGTATCAGCGGGGATGTGGCCTTCCGGCCAAGCCTCTAACATCAAAGGGTTTTTCCGGGTGGTAAGGTTCTGCCACAGCTCTTCGGTGACGAAGGGCATGATTGGGTGCAACAGGATCAGGCACTGGTCCAGGGCCCAGGCCATGGTGGCCTGAGTTTCCGCCTTGGCCTCGGCATCATCGCCGGTCAGCAGGGGTTTCGTGAACTCGACATACCAGTCGCAGAACACCTTCCAGATGTGGTCATAGATGGCGGTGGCGGCTTCGTTGAACTTGTGGTCTTCCAGGGCCTGAGTGACGGCGGAAATGGCGCGCCCGGTTTCCCCCACGATCCACTTGTTAACGGTTTGGCGCTGTTCAAAATCGTGTATGTTTTCCGTATTCAAACCGTATTCATTCTGTACGTACACATTGTCGGCGTAGCATTCGTTAATTTCCGCGAACCGTGCGGCCTGCCACAGCTTGTTTGCGAACCGCTGACCGCCCTCNNGGTTCGACATCCGTAGCAGGCGGCGGTTCTGGGCCTCTTGACTGGCCAGGGCATAGCGGGTCGCATCGGCCCCGAACTGATCAATCAACTCCAGCGGGTCGATGACGTTGCCCTGGGACTTGGACATCTTCTTGCCGTTCTTGTCGACAACGATCGAGTTGAAATAGACCGTGTGGAACGGGACCTCCTCCATGAAGTGTATGCCCTGCATCATCATCCGGGCGACCCAGAAAAAAATGATGTCCAGCCCCGTGATCAGGACGTCCGTCTTGTAATAGCGGTCAAGCTCCGGCGTCTTGTCCGGCCAGCCCAGAGTCGAGAAGGGCCAGAGCGCCGAGGAGAACCAGGTGTCGAGGACGTCTTCGTCGCGCCAGAGCCCGATCCGCTGCGCATCCTTCGGATAATCGTCGACTTCAGTCCAATTGTAGCTGATCTCCATCGCTTCACTGCGGTCTGGAGCTTCATCGGCGATGACGATTTTTCCTTGGCGATACTCTTTGTCGTAATACTCTTTCGCTTGAGCACGGGCATCGTCAAAGCTTGATGCGCAGAAGGCGACCGGATTGTCCCAGTCGACATTATCGCTGTTCTTATGTTCTCGAATGATGCTTGGCCCGTACCAGACCGGGATCTGGTGACCCCACCAAAGCTGGCGGGAGATGCACCAGGGCTGAATATCCTCCAGCCAGTTGTAATAGGTCTTGTCGGCATTTTCGGGGATCAGTTTGGTCGTGCCGTCCTGAACCGCTTTTAGCGCCGGGGCGGCAAGCGTTTTTGCATCAACGAACCACTGG
The DNA here is from genome assembly GCA_009801055.1 of Stichopus horrens. Classification (NCBI taxonomy): domain Eukaryota; kingdom Metazoa; phylum Echinodermata; class Holothuroidea; order Aspidochirotida; family Stichopodidae; genus Stichopus; species Stichopus horrens. Next base: position 15,880 of record VJOZ01149109.1, on the reverse strand, counting down.
TCGGTCAGCATAGGTTCAATGACAACTTTCGAGCGGTCGCCAAAGGGCTGCATGATCTTCCTTGACTCGACAAGCGGTAAGGTGGAATTCAATCCCACCCTACCCTCATCATCATCCGTTTTCGGGAACCGCGCCCGCCCCAGATTGTCCCACTCCGGTGCCTGACCCTTCATCCACGTGACCTCAGGATGATCCACGGGGACCATGACAGCCAGGCCCTCGGCCGTGATCTGGTCAATGACGCGTTTGCGGGCCTCGAAACGGTCCAGGCCGCGCAGGTCGTCGGGGACGATGTTGATCGTGTCGATCTGATTCACCGTCATCTCGGCGCCGTCGATGATGGACTGGGCCTTGGCGGCCTCTTCGACATAGGGCGCACCGTCATCGCGCATGTGGCCCTTGGTGTCCATCAGGCGGTACATTGGAATGTTGCCGCGCTGGGCGACGCCATAGTCGTTGAAATCGTGGGCGCCGGTGATCTTGACCGCACCGGAACCGAAGTCCGGGTCCGGGTAATCATCTGTGATGATCGGGATCAGACGGCGGTGTTGCTTGGGCCCGACCGGGATTTCGCACAACTTGCCGACAATAGGCGCATAGCGTTCGTCGGATGGGTGAACCGCGACCGCGCCGTCACCCAGCATGGTTTCGGGCCGCGTCGTGGCGATGGAAATATAATCCCGCGTCTCGCGCAGAACGATATTTCCGTCCTCGTCCTTCTCGACATATTCGTAGGTTGCACCGCCCTGCAGCGGGTATTTGAAATGCCACATGTGGCCGTCGACTTCGGTGCTTTCGACTTCTAGATCACTGATCGCGGTTTCGAATTTCGGGTCCCAGTTGACCAGTCTTTTAGACTTATAGATGAGGCCCTGATTATACAGGTCTACAAAGACCTTAAGGACCGCTGCGCTGAGTCCCTCGGACATTGTGAATTCGTTGCGCGACCAGTCACAGGAGGCCCCAAGACGCTTCAACTGCCCAAGGATCGTGCCTTCGGATTTTTCCTTTTGCTCCCAGACCCGCTCGACGAACTTCTCGCGCCCCATTTCGCGGCGGCCAGGTTGCTGGGTTTCCATCAGCTCGCGCTCGACGACCATCTGGGTCGCGATGCCCGCATGGTCGGTGCCGGGCTGCCACAGCGTGTCATAGCCCTGCATTCGCTTCCAGCGGATCAGGATGTCCTGCAGCGTGTTGTTCAGGGCATGGCCCATGTGCAGCGAGCCGGTCACGTTGGGCGGGGGGATCACGATGCAGAAGGTGTCCTTGCGGCGCGCGGCGACGCCCGCTTTGAAGCAGCCGTCTTCTTCCCATTTGGCGTAGATGCGCGGCTCGGCCGCTTGTGCGTCGAAATTCTTGTCCATCGTCCGTGGTCCCGGTTTTGAAGCGGCTCTCTTAGCGCGGGGACGGGCGGTGGAAAACCCCCTGCTTGCGACTTGATGGAGGATCTAAGGTCTGGCGATCACCAAAGGTTTGATTGGACGAGACCGCCTGGATGCCTAGGCTGGGTGCCGAGAGGAGATGCCCATGTTCCGTACCCTGATCCTGAGCCTTGGATTGATTATCGCCGCGCCGCTTGCGCGGGCCGAAGACCCGATGACGCTGGAGCGCCTGACCAAGATTGTCCAGGCCGTGGACCCGGAGGCCCAGATTCAGGGCAATTCGCTGCGTCTGGTGATCGAGGACATTCCGGTTTTCGTCGTCACCGATCCGGTCAACGACCGGATGCGGGCGATGGTGCCGATCCGGTCGGTCGATGGCATTGCGCCGCAAGAATTGTACCGGATGATGCAGGCCAATTTCGACAGCGCCCTGGACGCACGCTATGCGATTGCCCAGGGAAATCTGATGGCCGTCTTCATTCATCCGTTGCAGCCGCTGGAGAAGGATCAGTTCCTGTCCGGCCTGGGCCAGGTGGTCAATCTGGCACTGACCTATGGCAGCACCTATACCGGCGGCGCGCTGACCTTCGGCGGGGGCGACAGCAACGAATNNCAGTTGATCGAAAAACTGCTTAAGAAGGGCGAGCCGATTTGAGTGGGGATTTTGGGGCGAGCCGAGGCTCACCCCAGTCTTAGTCAAAGGCCCTTGGGACCGGCGAACCTGGCAATGCCAGAATCTGATAGTCATCCTGCCACAGTACCTTTCCGGGATTCGTGGACGAAATCTCACGAACTTCGACGCCCCAGAATGAAAGTTGATGCGCCAGCTCGCGTGCTGATAAGATAACCGTTCCCGGGTTACGTTTTTCCCGACGCCCGAATCCTCTTCGCCATCCCGCATCGGCTTTGAACCAAAACAGCGATCTGTTCGCACGTTTCAGGCGACGGGGTCCGCGAATGACTGGACTGTCCAACTCGGTGAATGGTTTGGCTGCCTCTTGCAAGGCAATCCACCTTCGCCGCAACATTCGGTGCCTTGGCATTCTTTCGCGCATCCACGACGGCTTGGACTCCAGTCTGGGGTCGGCGTTCTCTAATACCTTCCAGTAGGCATCGAAGATCCCTGCCTNNGGCACCAATGGGTGCGGCCGGGCCGAAACAAATCGGATGTACATGTCCTTTGCGCACGGCCCCTTGGCCGTGCTCCCTTAGGCTTGCATTGTCAGGAATGCGCGCCGGGGCGCGCGGCGGTCAGGCCGCGTGCGGGGGGCGGAAGGCTGCGAAGTGCAGACGAGCAAAAAACATGTCATCGCTCCCATTCGGAGCAGGCCGCGTAAAGCAGCCGCTGACGCAAGTCAATGGTTAGGGGCGCAAGATCGATTTGGTTTCGCGGCGGGGTCAAGGCCAGGGGGGCGACCCGCCCGGGGCGATCGCCTGCTGCGTCTGCCTCAGGACTGGGTCTTAGCCACCTCGGCCTGGATCAGAGCGACGACATTGCGCGAGATGTTGCCACCGATTTCACCATTGGTCAGTTCATCGCGGATCACGTCACGGACCAGACCGTTCATATCGCCGTTCGCGATTTCTTCGGAAACCACGCTGCGGATAAGGGACTTAATTGCATCTTCGTCCATCTCGGGCGTCTCCATGCGGGGTGGGACAACAACGTCTGCGGCGGAAGCCGCGGCTTCGTCCTGCATGCGCATATCTGGCGTCAGTTCCAGGGGCTGATCGGGTTCGTCCGGCAGCACTTCCTGGGGCATCGGCACATGGTCGTCTGCATCATCGACGGTTTCTGCGTCGTCCGGCCGTTTCTCGGCCCGCACGATCCGGCGGATGGACGCCAGAACGTCATCCATGGATTTGCGATTTTCGTTGCTCATCGTTTTGCCTCGATCAACCTCGTCGGCGCCGCTCGATTGCCTGGCNNCCGCCTGTCATTGTGTCATGGACGATAGGACAAGGTCCAGACCGTATCGTCCGTCCGGTCGTAGCCGAAATTGCGGTCTTTGATCTGGGCGTAATAGCTTTCCGGCTTGGCCCCGTCGCCAAGATCCAGACCCAGGTGATCCGCCGTCAGTTTTCCCACCGAAAACAACAGATTATAGGACGCCACGTACTCATCGCGCCGGGCAGCCACCAGGTCACCCCGGGCATCCAGCAGTTCCTGTTCCGCGTCAAGGACATCCAGGGTCGTGCGGGCACCGACCTTGGCTTCTTCCTGAACCCCTTCGAAAGCGATCTGGGCGGCGCGGACTTCCAGCTTGCCAGCCCGGATCGTCGCCCGGGCCACCTTAAGGTCCGACCACGCGATGCCGACCTGCTGGGCCGTGTCCTTCAAGGCCGTCGTGATGTCGGCCGTCCGGCCTTCGACCAGAGCCTGAGCTTCGCGCACGTTCGAATAGTTCGACCCGCCGGAATAGAACGGGATGGTGATCTGCACCCCGATCGATGCATCCGAGGTGCTGTCGCCTTCGATGCCAAGCGTATCGATATTGCGAAGCTGCCCTAACAGGGCGACCTGCGGCAGCAATGTTCCGATCGCGGCACGCACGTCGGACCTCGCGGCCAGTTGTTCCAACCGGGCCGCCCGGACCGTTGGCTGATCGGTCATTGAAATCGAGATCGCCTGATCGATGTCATCCGGCAAATCGGGTATCGGCGGCGGCGGCGAGAGTTCCTTGGGATAGTGCCCGACAACGCGTTTGTAGGCTTCGCGCGAATTCTGAAGCTGGCCGATCCGGGCCGCCAGCAGTCCCCGCGCAGCGGCCAGACGTGCTTCGGCCTGGGCAACGTCGGTGCGTGTCACCTCGCCCACGTCGAACCGCTCCCGCGCGGCCCGCAGTTGTTCCTTGATCACGCGGACATTGTTACGGCCCAGCGAGACCAGTGTCGTGTCGCGGCGAACGTCCGAATAGGCCGTCACTGTGTTCAGCAGGATGGTCTGCTCGGTCGTGATCTTGCGCGCTTCTTCCGCGGTGATGCGGATTTCGGCGGCCTCCGTGGCGTTTTCCACCTGGCCGCCAGAATAAAGCGGTTGGGTCACGTCCAGTTGCATCTGGGTGGGATAGACGAATTCGCGCAAATCGCGAAACTGAGTGGTGACGCTGACGGTGCCCTGGACCTGGGTCCGCCCCTGCGCGCGGGCCTGATAAGCCTGCTCGCTGAGGACCCTGATGTTCGAACGATTCGAAGCGAGTTCAGGGCTTGCCTTCAGCGCCTTTACCATCGCATCGGACAGCGATTCAGCGTGCGCGGCCTGTCCGTGCAGGCCGAGCATCACGGCAAGAACCCAGAAGCCCGGTTTTTTCACGATGTGCATGGCCTGCCCTTTCTAGGTTTCCACGGCCTTCGTCGCCTGATCGAACGGTGCCCGCCTCAGAACGCGAAGACTTCGTCTTTCTTGAATCCTTCCAGGATCGGTGCTGTGGCGTCAAATACACGGCGCTCGGAACACGAGCCCATTGTGCGGACCCTGACCCGGCACTGGCCGACCGANNCGCGACAAGACGCCCGCCGTCCTTGAGCTGCGCCTCCAGATCCTCGGGGATTGTCTGGACGCCGCCATTGATCAAAACGACATCGAAAGGCCCATGTGCGGCATCACCTTTCGCCGGGTCGCCGTTCAGGACCATGACGTTGTCCAGGTCCAGTTCCTGCAGACTGTCCGACGCGCTGTTCGCCATGGCTTCGTCCGGTTCGATGGCAACGACGGCCGCGCACAGGCGCGAGAGCACAGCAGTCGAGTATCCAAGTCCCGGGGCCAGATCCAAAACCAGATCGTCAGGCCCGATCTGAGCGGCTTCGAGCATCTTGGCAAATGTCCGTGGCGCCATCAGCGCCCGGTCGTTCCCCATGGGGATATCAGCGTCCACATACGCCACCTCGCGCTGTGCCTTGGGCACAAACATCTCGCGCGGTGCCCACAGCATGGCATCGATGATCGCATATCGTGTGACGTCGGACGGCCTGACCTGGCAATCGACCATCGCTTCGCGTGCTGACGCATAATCTGTCATGTTCCGGACCCGGTTACCTGAGACATCCGGGTGCTTTGATGCCACAGTGCCAGGAAAGACGCAAGAAATCCGGCACCATGCATGACTTTGTTTCAAAGCTGAATTTTCATGATATTTTCGACAGATATTGAATAAACTTCAACCACCATCGCCTGCGTCACAAGGCGCCACCGTGCCAAGGCGGCCAGATTGACGCGCCGGGCCCTTATGACGTGCGCCGCCACTTGCAAGCCCGGCCCGGCAACGCTAAGACACGGGCCGCAGGGCGACGTGGCGGAGTGGTGACGCAGCGGACTGCAAATCCGTGTACGCCGGTTCGATTCCGGCCGTCGCCTCCAGAAATCACCTCACACTGGCTACTCTGGACCCGCTAATGCCGGTCGGGATCGGCTTCCACATGAAGACCGATGGCGGATGTGGGGTTTCCAGGTACGAAGGTCGCTTCGCCCGTGGGGGCCAGTCGTTGTGCGGGGCGGGACTGCTTCAGTTCGCGATAACCAAGGTATAGGCCCGACGCGATGATCAGCGCCATGCCGATCAAGGTCGTGCTGCCCGGCACCTCGCCCCACACAAGAAAGGCCATCAACGCGGCCATGGGCAAATAGGCATAGTCGAACGGCGCCACCAGCGAGGCCGGCGCGATCTGGTAGGCCCGGGACAACAGTGTGTACCCGATGCCCCCGATCAGGCCCAAAAGGCCAAGTGTCCAGGCAAGACCAACGGTCACTTCGGGCCAGTGCCATTGAAGGTGGACAAAGTCCGGGCTCAGATCGATCACCTGGTTCAAGGCCCAGCCCATGGGCACGATGAAGATACTACAGGATACGATCGTGTGGAGACCGGTGGTCAGGGACGATTCGCGTTCGCCAATGACGCGGGCCAGAATTTGCGAGGCGGCATAAGTCACTGCGCAAATCAGAGGTGCAACGGCGATCCATTGAAACGTCCCCTGCCCCGGTGCCATCGCGATGAGGACCCCGACAAAGCCGACGGCCAGCGATGCCATCCGGTAGGGGCCGATCGATTCATGCAACCAGATCGCCGCAAACAACGCCGTGATCATCGGCGCGGCAAAGAAAATCGTCGTCACCTCGGCCAATCCCATGAAGGGGAAGGCCGCATAGTAAAGGGCAAACCCAAAGGCAAAGAGCGCGCCCCGCAACATGTGCAAAGCCCAGAGGGGCGTGAGAAGCCGGTGCGCGCCGCCCAAAATCAGTATTGCCGGAATGAAGACCAGCGCGGTGACGACGCCACGCGCAGCCATCAGCAGCCAGATTGTGTGCGCGCCCAGAAGCTGTTTCATAAACGCATCCTGGCCCACGAAAAACAGCATGCCGACAAGGATACAGACGATCCCTGCCATGTTACGGGCGCTTGATCCTGGCAGGTTGTTTGTGACGACGGCCATGGCGCATCCGATCAAAAGGATTCCCCGTTCCGTCTTTCGCCCTTGGCACGTCGGATGTCGCGCCGGTTTGCGACAGCGGTGTCGCATATGATCGCTTATGGGATGGATCGGTGAACAGACCCAGTGGCGCGCTGTGGCGCCACTTGCCAAGACCTGGAACGGGGACGAAGGTGGCGGCCAGAAGCTTAATCCATCAGAGGCAATTGAACATGCGTGCAATGGTATCCGCACCGCAACCAGAGGCGGTCGAAGCTGGTCTGGATATTCTGAGCGCGGGTGGAAACGTGGTGGACGCGGCCATCGGGGCGGCTTTGGTCCAGACGGTCGTCGATCCGCAGATGTGCGGGATTGCGGGGTTTGGGTCGTGCCATCTGCACCTGGCCGACGGCACGCATACGTTGATCGACTTCCATGGGCGTGCACCGCTGGCCACGCGCGAGGACATGTGGGCCGGTCTTGTTGTGCGCGAATGCGATGACGGGTTCGGGTTTGTGCTGAAGGGCGAAGTGAACGAGGTCGGATACCAGTGCATGACAACACCCCTGAGCTTGCGTGCCTTCGATGAAATCCTAAGCCGCTGGGGCACCCATGACATGGCAACCGCGCTGGCGCCCGCCATTGCCTTTGCCGAGGACGGCTTCGAAGTGCGCCCGCACATGACCAGTTTCTGGAACAGACCCGCAACCGCCGGTCGCATCCCGCGCATACGCGGCATGACGGAACATCCTGAAACGCGGCGAATCTACACCAAGCCGGATGGGAAACTCGATGGCATCTCGGAGATCCTTCGGAACCCGGATATGGCCAGAACCTACCGGCGCATCGCAGATCATGGGGTCGAGGACTTCTATAGCGGTCAGATCGCCAAAGTGATCACCAATGACATGGCGGCCAATGGCGGATTGATCACGATGCAGGACCTGGCCGGGTGCCGGACAGTAGAGACAGCGCCCTTGTGGTTCGGGTACCGTGGTGACCGGATCGCCACCAACCAGCCGCCCGGAGGCGGGCTGGTCATTGCGGTGATGATGCGCATCCTGGAGCGGTTCGATCTGGCTGGCATGGGACACAATTCGCCGGACTATATTGCCACGGTATCCGAGGCTATGAAGATCGCGACGGTCGAGAAGGACACCCGGATGGGAGACCCGGCTTTTGTCGATATTCCGATCGACGAGCTGCTGTCCGACACCTTCGCTGATGCCATGTCCGAGCGGATCCGGCGCGGAGAGAAAACTTCGGTCCCGCGCCTGAACTCGGGCGCGGATCCGAAGGAGACGACGCATATCTGCGTATCCGATGCCGCTGGAAACGTGGTGACCATGACCCATTCGCTGGGCTCGTCCTCGGGCGTCGTCACGCCGGGACTGGGATTTATGTACAACAACTGCATGATGGTCTTTGATCCAAGGCCCGGGCGGGCAGGATCGCTGGCGCCTGGCAAGGCGCGGTTCACGGCCCTGTCCCCAACCATCGTCTTTCGCGGCGGCGCGCCCTATCTGTCCCTGGGCGCGCCGGGCGGCACGACAATCACCATGGGCAATCTTCAGGCCATTCTTAACGTCCTGGATTTTGGCATGGATGCGCAACAGGCGGTTTCGGCGCCCCGGTTTATCGCAACCTCCGATGTGATTGAGCTGACCAACCGGATTCCCCGCGCCACAGAACGCGAGTTGCATGCGCGCGGGTATCGCACGAAACGCCACGGTTTCAGCTTCATGACACCGACGGTGCAAGCGATTCGCCTATCGGATGGCGTCCTGGATGGCGGTGCCGNNGCCGGCATCGCCTGAGCCGTGGCTGCCGCGTGGTCCGGAAGACGAAACTACTTCAGTAAGGCCTTCATGTCCGTTTCCGGATCGGCAATGGCCGCGGCATCCACCGAGCGCCCCGCTTCGATCAGGCGTTTGCCGATCATATAGTTCCGGGCATCGTTCATGGCATCCACGGCCAGCAGACGATTATTCGCGAAATACCAGTGCGACTGGCTGCCGGGCTTGCCGCCTGGGCGCACGACCACGTTGTCATATCCGGTGTTCAGCCCGGCGATCTGCAGCTTGACATCGTATTGATCGGACCAGAACCAGGGTTTCGGCGCATAAGGCTGATCTGCGCCCATCAGGTTGTCAGCCACCGCTTCCGCCTGATCGATGGCATTCTGCACGCTTTCCAGCCGGATCCGTCCCCCGGAAACGGGCAGTGACGCACAGTCGCCAGCGGCCCAGATAAAGGGATCCGATGTCCGCCCGAACTGATCCGTCTTAATCCCGTTTTCGATCTCAAGCCCTGCGGCTTCGGCCAGGCCGGTGTTAGGCAGGATGCCGATCCCGCTGATCACGAAATCGACGGCCAGGTCCGTGCCGTCCGTCAAAACCGCGCCGCTTACGGTGCCGTCACCGGTAAGATGCTTCAATCCGACCCCTTCGCGCAGATCGACCCCGTGGGATTGATGCAATTGGCGGAAAAAGGCAGAAGTCTCTGGCGCCGCGACACGCTGCAATATGCGGTCGGCCATTTCGACCAGCGTCACCCGGAGACCCATCTTCGAGGCGACAGCTGCCGCCTCCAGCCCGATATACCCGCCGCCGATCACCAGGACATGGCGGTCAGGGACAAATTCTGGCTGCATGGCATCGACATCCGCCAGGGATCTGACTTCGTAGACCGCCTTAAGATCCCCGCCGATTGCCGCTGGCAGCCGCCGGGGCGTCGATCCGGTGCAAAGCACCAGATGATCGTACCGGGCCGTCGCGTTCCCGGCTGACACTGTCTTATCCGCCGGACTGATCGCATCGATCGGAACGCCCAGGTGCAGGTCAATGTTCTGATCAGCGTAGAATTCGCGCGGGCGCAGATAAAGCCTTTCCTTATCCATATCGCCCAGAAGATAGGCCTTGGACAGCGGGGGGCGTTGATAGGGCGGCTCTGGTTCCTCCGAGTACAGGCTGATAGCGCCGTCATAGCCAGAGCTACGCAATTTGGCGACCAGAGACGACGCTGCCTGTCCGCCCCCTACAACAACAATTCCGCTCATATCCGCCCCCCGGGGCCATTGCCGGTTTGATCGACTACGTTGCTGATAGCGGCGTTCCGGTGGTGGCGGCAAGATATCTTGTGGCAGGCCGACCGCGCCCGGAAATCAGGAGCGAACCTTAAGACCATCCGGATCATAGAGAGGCGACAGGCTGACCTGCGCCGGAACGCGCTGAGTCGCGACTTCCAGTTCGTATTCTGCCTGCAATACATGCTCGGCCGTCACGCTTTCACGATCACGTACATATCCCATGCCGATCGAATACCCCAATGTGTGACCGAATCCCCCGGATGATAGCCATCCACAGCGCTGGCCATTCCGGAAGATCGTCTCTCGGCCCAGCAGAATCACATCCGGAGCCGCCGTGAATGTCGCCAGCATCTTCTGCAACCTGTTCCGGCGCTGCTCGACAACCGCCTGACGCCCCTTGAAATCCTGCCCCGAGGCGATCTTCACGGCCCAGCCCAGGCCCGCTTCGTCCGGAGTGTGGTCGGGCCCGATATCGCTGCCCCAGGCGCGAAATCCTTTTTCAAGCCGCAATGTTTCGATGGCACGGTATCCGGCGTTGCAAAGCCCGTAAGTGGCCCCGGCCCGGTGCAGCGCCTGATAGACGGTCACGGCATACTCGACCGGCAAGTGCAACTCCCACCCCAGCTCGCCGACATAGGTGATCCTCAATGCCATGACCGGACAGCCCGCGATGCCGATGGTTTGCCATGTGGCGAACGGGAACGCCGCATTCGACAGATCGGTGTCGCAAGCGGCCTGCAGGATTTCGCGGGCCCGGGGGCCGAACAGCGAAAGCACGGCATAGGCCGATGTCACATCGACCAGTTGCGCGTTCATACCTGCCGGAATGTTCCGGGCGATCCAGTCGAAATCGTGGGTCGCAAAACCCGTGCCGGTTACAATGTAGAACTGATCGTTCGCAATACGGGCGGCAGTCAGATCGCATTCGATGCCGCCCCGGTCGTTCAACATTTGCGTATAGATCACCGATCCGGTGGGGCGGTCCATACGATTTGCCGCAATCCATTCCATGGCAGGCGCCGCATCCCGTCCCTTCAGCAGGAACTTTGCAAACGATGTCTGATCGAAAAGCGCCGCGGTTGTCCGCGCTGCCTGATGCTCGCGTCCGACAGCGGCGTGCCAATTCGGTCGTTGGAAGGTATAAATGTCGCAGGGGTCCTCGGCATCTTGGGCGTACCAGTTGGCCCGTTCCCACCCCAACTTTTCGCCCATCACCGCCCCAGCCTGCAGAAGGGTCTGGTAGAGCGGAGAGCGTCGGCAGGGGCGNNGGGCGTCCTGTTTTGTGCTCTTCTGATGGCCATGCCATGGTGTAGTGCTTGGCGTAAGCCTCTAACGTGCGGTTACGCACCCATTCGGTGTTTGTGTGGGGCCGCCCAAAGCGGCGGATGTCCACGGACCAAAGATCATAGGGCGCTTGGCCGGTGGCCGCCCATTCGGCCAGCGCCATGCCTGCGCCGCCGCCCGAGGCAATCCCGAAGGCATTGAACCCGGCACCCACAAAGAAGTTCCGCAGTTCGGGCGCTTCACCCAGGATGAAGTTGCCATCGGGCGTGAAGCTTTCCGGCCCGCACAAAAGTTGCTTCATCCCCGCCGATTGCAGTGCAGGAACCCTTGGCAAGGCCAGTTCGGTGATCTGTTCGAAATGATCGAAGTTGCTGTCCAGCAGCGAGAAGTGGAACCCGTCGGGAATCCCGTCCATTGCCCAGGGAATAGGGTTGGGTTCGTAGCCGCCCATGACCAATCCGCCTACTTCTTCCTTGTAGTAGGTCAACCGATCCGGATCCCGCAGGGTTGGCAGGTCCTCGGGAACACCGAAGGGTTCAGTTACCATGTACTGATGCTCGACACTGACCAGCGGGACATTGACACCGACCGATGCCGCAAGGTCCCTGGACCACTGCCCCACGCAGCAGATGACCTTTTCGCACCGGATCGTTCCCTGCGGGGTGCGCACGCCGATTATCTGTCCCTGTTCGATCAGGATTTCCTCGACCGGTGTATCTTCGAAGATCAGTGCCCCCGACATCCGCGCGCCTTTGGCCAGCGCCTGGGTGATGTCCGATGGATTTGCCTGCCCGTCGGTTGGAAGGTAGGCTGCGCCCACGACATCGTCGACGGTCATCAGGGGCCAAAGATCCTTTGCCTCTCTGGGGCTGAGCAGGTGCATCTCCAGCCCGAAGGACCGGGCTGTTGTCGCCTGGCGCTTCACCTCGGTCCAGCGCTCTGCGTTACAGGCCAAACGCAGGCCCCCGTTCATCTTCCAGCCGGTGGCCTGCCCGGTTTCTTGCTCGAGCGACTTGTAAAGTTCGACCGAGTGGCCCAGCAACTGCGTGACGTTTGCGCTGGACCGCAACTGGCCGACCAGCCCGGCAGCATGAAATGTCGAGNNGGCCCGTTCCAGCAGCACGACTTCCTGATCCAGCTTGGCCAGGTGATAGGCCGTCGAGCACCCGATGATGCCGCCGCCGATCACGACAATCCGGGAGGATGCGGGCAAATCTGCCATCTTAGTCTCCGGTACAGGGGATGTGAGGGCCAAGGGCCCAATGCGAGAGCTCAAGCCTAGACAGGCTTGGACCGCACGAAAAGCCGTTATGCGGCAAATCCTCTGGCATTCGCCGGCCTGCTGCTGATAGCACTGGCCTACACACGTTTTTCGAAAGAGACCGGTGCAGGGAAGCGACAGATGACGACGGTGTTCGGTGCCATTGCCGATGATTTTACCGGTGCAACCGATCTAGCTGGCATGCTGGCCCGCAGCGGTGTCCGGGTCTCGTTGCGCATGGGCGTCCCCAGCGCCCCACCTGCCGACAGCGCGCCGTTCGAGATAATTGCGCTGAAATGCCGGACGGCGCCCGTCGATGAAGCGGTCGCCGAATGCACGGCGACGCTGGAGTGGCTGCGCCAGGCCGGTGCGGGGCGGTTCTTCTGGAAGTACTGTTCAACATTTGACAGCACTGCACAGGGCAATATCGGCCCGGTTGCCGAGGCGCTGATGGCGCAACTGCGCACCTCTCAGACGATATATTGCCCAGCCTTTCCGGAAAACGGTCGGTCGATCTTCATGGGCAATTTGTTCGTAGGTCGCCAGCCGCTGGCGGAAAGTCCCATGAAGGATCACCCCCTGACACCGATGCGCGACAGCAATCTGATGCGATTGCTGGAACCCCAGGTCACGCGGCCTGTGGGCCTGGTCGACCGGCTGACGGTGGCTTTGGGTCCCGATGCCGTTTCGCGCGAGCTGACGCGCCTGGACGAAGAAGGCACCGCCCATGTGGTGATAGATGCCGTTGCCGACGCGGATCTGGAGACTATCGCTGCTGCGTGCAGGGCAATGCCACTGATGACCGGCGGCAGTGCGGTAGCCNNTAGCCGAGCCCCTGCCCCGGCTTTATGTCCGGGACGGCACCTTGTCGGCAGATGCCCAGCGCCCGGAGGTGCCGGACCTGCCAAGGGGCGCGGTGCTGCTATCGGGCAGTTGTTCGGCCATGACCCGTGCCCAGGTTGCCCGCTATGCAGCGGATGCCCCAAGTTTCCGGCTTGATCCGCTTGCGTTGGCCAGTTCCGGGTCTGATGCCGCCGTGGCCTGGCTGAATGAACAGTCCCTCGACGGCGCGCCATTGATCTTTGCCACTGCCGAACCTGAAGATGTCCGTCAGGCGCAGGAACGCCTTGGCACGGCGAAGGCCGGCGAAGTCGTCGAGGCCGCCCTGGCTGATTTGGC
>VJOZ01148792.1:0-11174 GCA_009801055.1 Stichopus horrens | reverse complement strand
GGAAAATGGTGTGCAGTATTAATGGCGTCATCTGGTATATAGCCTGTGGTTACTACAGTAAACTGCAACTTGAAAAAAATTAATGAAAGTGCATGTATTAGTGGCAAGGAATCACTAAGCCTCTTGGCTTTCTTGTTCATTTAGTTATTTAGTTTCTGTGTTGTAACATGGGTGGTTTCTGTGAAATTTTTGTCTAACATTTTTTTCTTGCAGGTGAGAGAAGTTCCTGCGGAATTTTGATATCGTATTACCCTTTTTCCTCGCCATGCTAATTTCGAAGTATGGATACAAGAAATATTACCTTTCAATTAAACTTATACATTTAATGAACTAGAATTCTGATTATGAAAGTAAAATGTTGTGCTTGAATGTCACATTTGATGTTGCTGTACATGGTGTAACCACCATAAACTGTCTACTTTGCATTATACAAATTTGTTCAGGTGTGTTTTGGTTCCAGTTGTAACATTATTCGGCAGTTGAAGGAAATGTTAGTGAAATATCGATAAAAACAACCCATAATCACAAGACCCCCTAATGCTCTTCATCATGAATTATGCATCAGACTGTCGTAGGTAGTTGCCATTTGTATTATTTTCAAATTCAGGGCTTTAGGCATACTTGCATCTTATTAGTCCTTGTGCTTTCACATTTGATGCTTGTTTGTCCTTCAGTACTGTCTTACCTCTTTACTACATGTAACTAAAAAATTGTTCAAGCAGTTGGAAATGAGCTTGGTTAGTCCATAATCCTTACATCAACTCTTTTTAAGCTACTATAGGACTACTCTAATTTTGAAAGCATTAAATGCACAGTGGCAAAGATTATCTTCTTAGTTGTAACAGTACATTTAAGAGAAATTTTTGAATATACAGTTAATTTCTGCTTAATCTAATGGCATATAAATGTGAAAAGCGTGGATTTAAATTATATTAGTGATAAATGCTATGGACACATCAGAAGTCTCTGATCAATATGAGTTTCGTGTGTTTGTGTTTATTTTTGTTTAATGGCATAAGCTGTCAACAAACCTGTATACGCCTAGTATGAAACGTAGTGTGAACAAGCAAGTGAAAACACATTGAAGTGCATGTTAGTTGAGCAATAATGTTAGTCAGTCATTGTACTCCATAATAACTCTAAAGATACTGTAAGTGACTGTCAAGTCTTATTGTACCTGGTACCAGTGTAGTGTATCAGTAACTATGGCTAACGTACTCCTTTCTTGCAGTGCCTTCCACTGATCATAATTGTGTCTAGTTATCCATTTTGTTCAACTTGGGTATCTGAGGTATTCTGAATCAGTATTACCAATATTGCTGCAAGGACATGAATTCATCATCAGGAAAATCAGCCAAGTGCACACTGATACCATAAAAACAATGATCAATCCCTGTATGTGACAAGAGTTGATCAAACTTATAGGTTACTTTCAAAGTGAAAGGATGAACAATTGTAGAATCAAATAGCACACTCTAGATGATGTCACATATACTTTATATATGCTAACTTACGTTGATCCGCTTTCATTGTCAGGGACAGTAATTTTAATACCAGTTTGTTTTCTTGTCTGCAGTGAAGCTTTCGATACGTTAAGGTTGGTTAATGTTGCTGGTAAGCTCTCTGAATTGCTGTAGTGTGTGTTGTACTTTGCAAAGAGAGTGCTCTAACTTTTATAGATGTCAAATGGTTTCACTAGTAGAATACTTTGAACTGTACATCTTATGTGACTATGAAACACTTTCTGTGATCTCACCTTCTCAAGTAATGTTTCAATGTTTCGTATAAAGGAGCATTGATGTTAAACTAAAGGGATGCTATGGTTGGGTAACAGAGTGAACATTGCCTTCTACTTCAGAACTGTACATTTGAAAGGTGGCTGCATGGGGTGGACTCATTTTTCAGAAGGGTTACTCTGAAGGGCCGTTATTCTGAAAGAAAAAAAAAACGCATTTACATGGTTTATCCAGAGGGTTGTTATTCCAAAGTGTTATTATTCCTAATCTAAAGTATAGGTCATTACTCCAAAGAGTGGAATTGCAGTGGTTCAAACACATGTCCTACAGGTTCAACTTCTGGAAATAATGACCCTTTTGATTGATTCTGAATAGCAACCCTTCCCACTAATGACCCTTTTGTTTGATTTGGAATAACATCCCTTCAGAATAATGACCCTTTGATATAACGCTTTTATGCTTGATTTGGAATAGTAAACCTTTGAAATAAGGACCCTTCAGAATAATGGCCTTTCATGAAATGCCCAGCTGTGTTTTATTTTGAATAACAACTCTTTGTAATAATGACCCTTCTGACAAATTGGAATCAAGCAATGGACTGCAATTGGAGAGTATCAAAAGTGTTAATTTCCTTAAATTATGAGACGGATGTCACAGCAGACGCAACGTGACTGTCTGGTCACGAAGTGATTGCCATCGTGACGTGGGGTCAAGAGGCCCATCTTAGGGCCCCTTGTGGAGTCCACGGGACAAAGCCCGTGGAAAGTCAGCAATTTTAGATTTTGGATGTGTTTGAACTACTTGAAATCCAGGCTAAATTCCAATTTTCAAAGTTGAAAAATGTTCTTGTATATTGTGAAAACATGAAACACATTGATGTTGCTTCAAAACTAACAGGTTTCATGAGGCATACACATGCCATGTAAAAGAAACTGCATTACATTCATTTTTTATGTAAAAATGTCCTAGAAAGTCATGAAAAGAAACAGGTAAGATTCTTACCTTCTGAAAATCTTAAGTAATGATATCCTAACGTAGTAGGTGAATACAAAATAGCCTAACCACCTTGGCAATTCATATTTCTGTGTTACAGTGGACAATCCACTTTTTAAGTTGCCGACTTGAGATATTGTTTGAAACCTTTTATACTTTTTGTTTGGTGGTTGGTAGTCACTTTAAAATGCTTAGATTAATGGTTTGAAATAGCAGAACGTTGGATTTGTGAAGGGTTTTGATATAGGTGTCCATTTTTGTATTCCTGTGACTTGTGAAATGTCCACCATCTGTCACTTTGCAGGTGATTTGCATTCTCAGGTCTTAGTGTACATGCTTTGAGATGACATTGAACTTAGAAAAGGATGTACAGAATCTTCTGAAATTCCATACATATAGAGTAAATTGTATTTTTGGCTTAAACAATTGACTGCAAAGACTCTCGATGCATGACCAAGACATCATTCCTGTTTGTTTCAACCGATCCACTTTGAATGAAAAATCACTGTAATTCAGTATAAATATAGAATTGTATTGATACTGAGTGAAAACTGCTACCAGAGTGCCTAGGTATGTTTTGTTCTTTTACCCATAGAACATATTACAAAATCCTCCTAGTAATTTTCATCATGTTGTCTCTTCCTTCAGTCCATTGAGCGGCCCTGTAACTTGATTGGATCCATCTAATTACAAATGGCCAGAGATGTGTGCACAGCTAGGCCTTCTTTTAATGTATAGGACCAAGAACAGCTTTTCGAGATCTGTTATGATCTGTCTCAAGTTGTTTCTTTGAAGTAAACAAACTATTGACTGTCTTCAATGCAAACTGCACTTTACAAATAACTTCACACATACTTAAGAATAGTGGTGTGGAATGAAGTGGAATCACCAGCCAGGTCTCTGTGTATAGTTTGTATCAACCTGTATGTGGTGGTGTGCAGTACTGTATAACCATGATCATTGTAAAATTCTACATGGTTGTGTTTTCAGTACTTACTCACTGTAGCTACAGCATGGTACAGAACTGTATTCACAGGCAATTATTTGCAGGCAGTGTTCCACTTTTCCATGGATGATATATTGCTTGTATTTATTGCTGTATAAGCTAAAAGTGAGTAGGAAGGATACAACACTTCTTCAATTTTTTGTAGATCTACCACAGTTGAACCCTAGTTTCTTGATGTCCTCCCTCAAAAATAGAAAGAAAATACCTAATACTGTATCTAATATTTATCTCAATATGTGAGACAGTGAGACACACGAGAAATGTCATTACGATGCCAACTGTATATTTACATTATCTAATTATTTACATTTACTATTTACAGTATTTAATTTATTACCGATTACAATGCATTGTTTAATATCCAAATCATCTGCTTAACCATCTTGAGTTGCAGTTAATGCTAGAGTATACAAAGCTTTATAAAATATGCAATACTGTATGCAGTAGTTAAAATTGAATACTCCCACTTTGTGTCAGTACACTGACACACACTGTTTTATGTGTATGTTGGAAAAGATTTAAATGANNGAATAAACTACTGTAGATTGCCCCTTCATGGTTAAGGTACTAAACTTCAGACTGCTGTGTGATTAAGTTAAGGCATGAAAATCAAATGTTAATTTAGTGCCAACATCTTTATGTTTCTGAATGTGGGAAAAAGCACATTTCTTTTGCTGGTTGTTTAGTTTCATTAAGTCTTATCCTTTACATTCTATTCACAGTGAGATTGGTACTGTAAAAGATTTAGGTATAATTTGTTAAAAGAGTACTACTTGTGCCTTACAGCGTCATGTGCTTTTATTCTTATATGATTGTTTAAGTGTAATGTGTGTGATATATTACTTGGGATAGTTCAACGGTATCACTTAATATTCTGTGCAAGGTCAGATCTACAGTAGTTTATTCGATATACTGTAGTGACTGCTCAATCCAGACATTGGCTTTGAAGGTGCTAAAGGTCTGAATATATTTTCATGGGTCAATAAGTTGTTTCAGCTATTCCATTCACACAGATTGTGAAAACTTGTGTCCATACTATTGATTCCTTGTGACTCTGTGTACTGTGCTGGAGAGCTGTGACCATTGATCCACTTACAAAACACTTAAAATAGTTATCATTGTTTGCAAAAGTAGAAAGCAGCTGATGGTATTATTTTTAGCTGTAAATGAATTTGAAAGTAAATATTAAAATTTTAGAGTTGAGATTTGAAAGTGTGCTTTTCATCCTCTTAAGATACTCTTGAAAAGTGGTACAGTAGTAGTAGTAGTAAAAATCATTGTCCATAATTTTGCACTCTGGTAGGTTTGTAAGGGTTAGTTGCAATCTGTAACTGACATGGGTTTGCATTGTAAAAAGCATACTGCAGTTTCAACCGGCTGTATGTCAAACAACATACAGTATGATGGGTCACTTGAGAGTTTTTTTTTAATGAATGAATGACCTTTAGAAAATGACTGTGAATCCATGATTGTGAAAATTACAAAATACTCTCAGTCAAATTTGAACAAAAATCAATGTAACGCATTGTTACAATGGCATGCAGTAGTCAAATTTGCTGTGCAAGATGGATATGGAGCATTTGAGAAATTCTAGACTCAAAGGCATACTGGACATGGAACCTGTGATATTATAGTTCTTGTAGATTGTACAGTAGAATATGATCTGTTTTATGTCACAAGACAGAAAACTGATAATGACAGCAATATTTAATTGATTCCTTGCCTAAGGCAGGTAAGGAATCTTTGTGATGGTGACTCTGTGTAGGTGTGTGTGTTACAAAATCTTGTGAGTGCTCTAGTTTTTTAAGGGGAAGTGCAATATGTTGATCAAAGGTGGTGTGTTGGTAGAACATATGAAGATCTCAGCTGGTCTTGTTTTTGGTGTAGGTCAAAAGTTATCTGAGGTCACCAGCAAGCAGAATGTAGATGGACTCTGTCTGCAGTATCTCAGAGAGGACAAGTTGCATTATTTTCAAACTAGGATTGTATGTACTGCCCTCTAAGTAAATGAGATTGTGAGGATTTCTTGTAGGTCAAATCTCATCTGGGGTCATCAGAAGTCATAATATGAAAAGCTTGTGAACACTTGTGAATACTGTAGCTTTTGGATGTAATATGCAGGTTAGTTCAAAGTCAATGTGTGAGTACAGTAGGCAGATGCCAAAAGTCATCTGCAGGCAGAAATAGGCCTATATGGGCATATATGGGCATATATAGGCATATATATAGGCATATATATAGGCATATATAGGCATATATATGGGCATATATATGGGCATATATGGGCATATATATGGGCATATATGGGCATATATATAGGCCCATATGCCTATTTCTACCTGCAGTATATCATGAATCACACATTGCACAATGGTCAAACTTGGAGGAAATGTAGGGCTTTCTAAGCAAATAAGATGAGGGTTTTTCAAGAGGACAAAGGTCAGGTGGGTCATCAGAGTTCATAGAATGAAAAGCTTGTATACACACTTTTTAGAAACAGGAGATAATTTCATACTCTAAAGTTGTCCTTTGTTGGGTTTGGTTTTGGTGTGGGATAAAGGTCATCTGCAGTCTTTAAGTGCAAAATGCTAAAGATCTCTACTGGTATTGTTTTGCTTTTCTGTCTTTTTCTTAAGGGTGGAAGGCATTTGAGCTATCCTGCAGGGAAAGACTGGCAATGCTTGAAAATTTTAGGAAAGTTCTAATTTGAAAATTTAACCTGTCAGTAAGGTTAAGTGTAGTTGCTGTACTGATTTTACAAGTCTTTGACTTAAAATAATGGAACTTCATCTATACATTATGACAGCAGGCATTATGTTGGTTTCTGATAAAATAAGTTTGTGTTTGCAGAGTATTATGCAATGGTCATGTGCTGACTTCACACCAAAGAAATTCTTTGGAACAGTCCATTATACACCTGGTCTATTTAGTCCACAAAGTTGGAATCATGCTTATTGTTATTTATGACTGTTGTTTTGACAGTAAAAAGTGCTGCATACAGTAGTTTTCAAAGCCATAATTGTGTTTGTATTCCAGCTGAGACAATTTTTTTGTCTAACAATGTTGATTGACCAATGACCTCTATGTAAAATGGTGAGAAATGTTGACCTGCTTATATCTTTCCCAGAGAAGTCATTGTCAGCTCTTGCTGTCATCAATGTTCGATACATTTATCTCATGAAGTGGAAATGTGTAGTTGTGTCAAAGATTTTTTTTATAGTGAAAAGTCTTTGGTACAATAGTGGTGAATATGTTACAGTATAACAATTTATGTAGGTGGAGGAATTGATGTAATTTTCATAATTTGGCCCCGCTAGTATCATTTCAACTATTGGGTGAGTATGTCTCCTGTTCCTGGAGAATGTGTGAAAACACTAAGCATTGGCATTTTTGTTCCAACTGCAATGAAAAAATCATATAAATGCTGGAAGAGCTTTAATTATAGTAACTGATGGAATATTTAATTATGATTTAACTTCCAACAGGAGTTTAAATTAAGATCAGATGCAGAAGTGCAGTACCAACGATTTGTTAAATTTCCTCTTTCAAACTGTTCTAGTTAGATATAAGTACTGTGCATAATTCTGTAAGAGTTGCATTCAAGAAGTTGCAACTCAGGTTTTGGTCATGATTTATGTAACCTTCAAAGTGAAATCAAGGTTACTGGCAAGCAACTGCTTACAACTGTCAACACTAACTAGTCAACACTAACTAGTCAACACAAACTAGTTATACCTCATCAGGCCACATGCCTGAAAGGAGATGATCCCAGCCTGCCACTCATATCAAATAAGGTTGATAATTAAAGTTGTTCCATAACAGAGTTTTATACAAAATACATATACCGTATGTTTATATGGTGTATCCTTTTTGCTAAACACACTCAATTTCACCTGCTCTGAATCAAAAGTGCTCACTATGTATACTCATTTAACATAAATTACATTATATAATTTGCTAATTCTTACTGTGAGTGAAGGCAATAAAACAAAATTACAACCTAATCTAAAATCTTTCCTTCTCAGGGACATTCCCATTGTTTGCATTTTCCTTGAAACTTGCAGACATGGATCTTTTCCTGAAGTTCAGTAAAATAGCTGTGTGACATGGCCAGGGAGTTGGTTATTGTTGCAAATTTCATATGAGAATGAACATTTCAAATTTATTTGAAAGAAAAACCTGTAAAACTATTCATAAATTTAACTTTGTAATTAACTGTAGCCATCAGTTGTAGAACATCTAGTATGAAATTTTAAGCATGTTTCCTTCAACAAAGGAAGGTTGACAATATCATAAACATTAAGGTTTATTGGAGTATTATTAGGCAAGTGTTAGCAATTGCTGGGTACTATAATAGACAACGCCTTTGGGTAAAACAGTATTTATACCCGTTTTGCAACATTTTGTGGTCATATATTTGTAAATACCTTTGTATGTCATTATTATCTCACCTATACACCGATATCAATTTCTTTGCTCTACAGATTTAGTTTACTACTTATGTCTACCATCTAGGTCTTACAAATACTGTAACAATGTTCATTTCACAGACTAGAACTGCAAATTTGTTGACTTTGGTAATGTTCAGGGCAATCACACCCCAAAATATTCTTTACTACATTCAAGGTGGAAATTGCATTGGCTGTATTATGCCCCAATAATCACATGGTATTTAAAAAAACCTTACCATTAGCAACACAGACAATCATGTGAACAGGCACATGGTAATTAACTGAGATTTAGTATGGCACTTTTCAATGTTTTCAAATAGGCCTACTGTACTCTTTATGAAAGCACCAAAGGTGTAATGTACACTTGGTCTGTCTACTGTAGGTTTTTATTCGAGGGCTCATAGTCTTAAGTTGGACTTTGACAGCTTTAAAAGCTATAGTCAAGTCTAACAGATACTGCGGCATCCAGTTTTTAAAGAGATCATAATCATACTCTGTCTTTATAGTATATCTTGTGATTAAAAAGTAACCAAAAAAGAAAACACACACAGTATGCTTACCCCATACTGTATATACAGTACATTTTAGTTGTCTTTAAAAACTAGAAATATCTTTTTGTACAGCTGTGACATAAAACACGTATATATACGTATAGGTTGTACTGTATGTACAGTATAAATAGAAACCTTGGATCTTAGATGAGACAAATCTGTAATTGCTTGCTGATGTTAGGCTGTGTATGTTAGAAAAGTACATAAAACACATCCTTTGAAGGTAGGAAGGTGTTTTGTAGGGGATTTGCATCAAACATTACTAACAACTGTATCTGGCCTTTGGTTTTTGGACTCTCACCACAAGTGGAAGGACCATTTGTGAATACTGCATTGTAAGAAGATGTTTTCTTTTGTTTACCATGATAATCAAAGGTCATTAAGAGGTTAGGGTAGATCACTGCCTAACAGATATATATATGTTAACATGTTACTTACAGAACTTATTTTAGATTACTGGTCAAAGTTGATATGTATGTTGCATTATAAGGTAGATGTGTCATACAGTATTGCTTTTTCTAAAGTACATTGTCACTACACCAGCAATCTTATCCATTGTAAGCATAGGATTCAGGTGTATTTGACTTTGGGGATTTTATTGTGTTAGAAAATGTTTAGAATGGAAATAGTAAACACAGTTGAAAAGATATCACCGACTGCAGTGTATGTTATCTAAATAGAACTGATTGTTCATTAGTCCATGAATTCATAATCAATTTTTAATGATTTTTATTGTTTTTCTTTATCTTTGACACAGACATTCAATTCCTTCAGCCCACAAGTGGCAGTTACATGTGAAGCGCAGTTTTATAACAACAGAACATTCAAACAGTACTATAACGACCCATGTTACAGAGTTATGGAGAGATGTGAGTTGTAAACTCAATGTTTGTATGTAAGGTTATGATTTACCTTAATGAAGTCCTGTACATTTTAATGTACCTTCCTCTATGCCAGTGATTCTGTATCTGAACTTACACACCTTGTAATACTGACTTGAAATATACATACGGCATTAAGTTAATTGGATTGCACTTGTTATTAACTGAACAGAATATTCATGGTTACCAGGTGGGGGGGTTGGAGATTTATGCACTTTAATGTGTACATTCTGTTTTCATGTGTATCTGTCAAACAATCTTGATTGTTTGTCACTAGACCTCTAACTCCACTGATATGTTAATGTGCTTGATGTTTTCATAAAATCAGTGGTTTTCATTTCACATATGATGTGATTAAAAGTTTAAGCATAATACTTAAACTTTTATTTCATGTGAATCATCAAATAATTTAAAATAATTGGAGATTATGTGAAAAGTTACTTCAAAGATCTCTCCTGAACAAAGAGATTGAGTAATTTAAACTTTGATATTTACTTTGCTAGTTCGTAAGATATCTGGTTAAATTGTGACTGTCAATTTCAAAGTTAAATGAGCTGAAGCCCAGACCTACTTTTAGCACTCTTTGTATGTGAATGTACCTGGAAACACTACATTCTGCTGTAGTACTGACATGAATCCTATTCTATAGTTGCCTAGTCACACTGTCACTTGCCCAGTCACACTGTCACTACATACTATTACTACTTGCCTGTTCATTCTGTCACTACAGTACTTGACTGGTCATACTGTCACTACTTGCCCGCTTATGCTGTCACTACTTGCCTAGTCAAGTTGTCACTACTTGCACATTCATACAGTATTGTCACTTCACTTCTTATACAATCACACTGTCACAACAGAATTTCCGATGTTAGGATCTTAATGTAACTGCTTGTCACCTATTATGACTTGGAATAAGACGATGGGATTAGTTAACCAGCGACAAATGGCTTGCTTCTTTTAATTCATAGTCAATTATTTGACTTGAAAATTAATATGAGGCCAGTTTACCTGAATGTGATGTAGGTTCTTGACGCCATTTTACAACGGTATATTGTGGTTCATTTACTGTTGTGGGTGTAACAAAAGTTTTTTGTGTTAGTGGGACATAGGGGATCACATGCAGGATTGAAAGAGAAAGTGGGTCACTGCTTCAGCAAATATTTGCATCAAATTTAGTTTACAACAAAACGTTATCTTTTTAACCATGTTGTAGTGGTGTTCTTGCAGACCAAGGTAGAGGTTTCCTTTTGTTCATTCTTGCTTTACATTTTAAGCATTTTTTATGGCCAATCCTTTGACATGTAAGCATACTGAAGACAACCCATTTTGGTTCATTGTCAACCAGCAATACAGAGACCAATTTTTGTTTCAGCATAGTGGAGAGGGCACATGGTCAGCTTTATGTTTGATGAGTTTGACATGACCAATGGCAATAACTTACTATTTACTTGTTTTTGATTCCTTGCCGTAGGCAGGGGAATCTATGCAGTCCTGATGTCGTGTGTGTGTATGTGTGTGTGTGTGTGTGTGTGTGTGTGACGCTGCTTGTAAAC
>VJOZ01148651.1:0-11617 GCA_009801055.1 Stichopus horrens | reverse complement strand
TGGTTGTTTTCTGTAAAGCAAACACCCTATTACCCACTAAACTGACAGTGGTCGAGACCCATGGAATCACTGGTGAGTTGATGTTTTGGTGATGTCAAGATGTCAAGAAAATTGTGCATGCCGTCTAGTAACCATGATTGGCTAGTGAAATTTGTGATTTTGATGACATCACAGAGGTAGCTCATCAGCAAGTGAGCTGATTGGTCAGTATGTTATGCCATTTTATGGCTCTGGCCTGTACACCTAGCAACCGGCAATGGGTTCCAGTCTGATGGGAGTTTCATCATCTTTCATACCTCAGTGGGCTGTTGAGTGGTCTAGACATACAGTACAGTACTCCACTCCCATGTTACCAGGTGAAGTTGTGATACCACCAACAGTCTTTGTTTGACCCTGGGTATAGTGTCATGGTACAATGTTTGAATATTTGGTGTCACTTCACACTTTATAACGTTGCCAACATGATGTATGTTTCACCTACGGACAAGTCCGGAGGCACAGAAAAATTGCATTTCAAAACTGGATGAATTGATTGGTACAGGATCGATCTCTAGGTATTAACACACATACCGATAAACAGAGCCGGAGAACCTCACTGAATGATACAGCAAAATATTATGTGGTATAGGGTGTTGAAGTTAGGAATGTAAAGGGTGTCAGAGAGGGTATGGTGGTGAAAAGTCGAGGGGATGCAGGGGTGAGTCTTGAAGAGTGGAAGGAGAAAGCAAGGTATCAGATTAAGGCAACCACATGTGGTGTAACGGGTATTTGCAAGTTTTGTTCTTCTGGGTACGTAGGCCTACTGTAGTGTACAGTACATATCAGAGCACCTGTTTAAACTAATCACCCACTAACAATGGAAAACGAAAGACAATCTCATATAGTTGGAAGCAGAGGTCCATCCGTCTTCATTGATTTTATCCAGTAGTTTATGTCTAGTATTTTATGAGTATCACTTTAGGTCATCGTCCATAGTGGGTTTCCAGTATCATACCTCCCTTAGACTAGCAAACGATAGGTATTCAAGTTCAGTTGGAAGAAGTTCAAAGTATTAGATTTCTTTCTTCTCTCTCTCTGTGCTTGTAGGAGGGCACCGGTATTATTCCTCATTCCATGCTAATGGAGAAGCAGAAGGCCATCATCGAGGAACTGCAGACAAAGCTAGACATGCAGCTGGAAGACTACGAGAACATGAGCACCGACGAACTCAAGAACCTCGTAGACAGCGCCATCGGCAAAGTAAGTTGCCATGCGTGTGCATTGTGTACCTAGCAGTTCACTTCAGTGGTGTTGCTACAAGGACCGTCATCATCGGCGAGGTATGTCGCCGTGTGTGTGTGCAGCGTAAACCTCGCAGCTCACCTCGATGTTAGTTCTATGAAGGTTCCGTACTGGAAAGTCTATTGATATTCCTTTCTGCAGAACTTTTTTGTCACCTTCAAAAATTAATGTCATCAGAGGGCTTAAACTACAGAAAAATTATAAATGCCCAGAAAACTTTCACAAAGGCCAAAAATTATACTGTATAAAAATTTGAAGAACATGTTTGAGCCTCATTGCAATCCACATGATGCAAGTGTACATATATGTCGTTATGAGGTAATCTGCACGGCATACTACTGTAGGTGAAATCGGTGGCGACACAAAGAAACAAAGGATGGTGTTGCCTCAGTGGGTCACAAAAGAGACAAAGTGTAGATACATGTGACAATGTGCGAGAATGAAAGTTAATATATTAAGAAAGTTCAGTTCACCAACCTGTTACATTTCAATCCGGATGACGAATGCTGGACCCACTTGAAGTCACGTAGCAGAAGCGTTCTAGTCTTGCTGCACGTTGCTGCGCTTGCACCGAACTGGCGGGGACATCAAAGGGGCGTACAGACTGGCGTACTGTACTCTTGTAGCCCCTTTGAGGATCTTGGCGTGAAATGTCCATGGCTGACAATGCTACAGGATGCTTAATTGTGATGTCGGAGGTACAACATCACATTGAAGGATTAAGTGCTCCAACCTTTACAGTGACAATCTGTTACGAACTCCGACAGGTTACTGCAGGTAGGAACACTATCCTGACTACAGTATGTTAAGACCACATTGCTTCCAAAAGTAACAGGTCTGTAAAATGTGATCATTTTGAATTTTTGTTTTTGGTCTTTTCAAGAGCTGGCAAAAGTGTGAATCGAGGTCCCACCAGTGGAGAGGGAAAACAAAGAAATTATCTTTCCTTCAATCTAATCAAAGGATTCACAGTAGTTTTTTTAAACTTTCTTTAGAATCAAATTTTGAAGAGCAATCTGTCTCACCTCTAATTAATACAGTACCTGTAGCATTTTCCAGCATTTCCAATCAGCACAAATGCAGGTCTCTTGGGGGACACAAAGGGAAATAAGGGACATCATATCGGTCTCTTTAACATTTATTTATGAATTATCCATTAAAATTGACACACTGTTCAGCAGGGCTTGACAACATGCATACATCTACAAATTTAATACATCTTTTTAGTTTTAAAGGCACAGTTTATGATTTGTAGCACACTTTGTGCAAATTTCCTGCTGTACACGGACAATACTGAAATTGAAGAAAAGTAAAGCACAGTGGACAAAGACATATACAGAATGAAGACGAGGAGAAGATGGCGTAATAACATTCTGTAACTTTGCATTGACCAAGCCATAACATTGTGTCAAGGTCTGCTGACAAGTGCAAGTGTACTACAGTACCCCTCAACCCTGTTACCCAAACAGGGGTATCATTAACTGGTATCCCTTAGGGATACAAGAGAACAACAAAGAGGGTACAGTACCTCTTTGACCATTTAAAGAAAGGGTTGTCCTACAGGTACATGATTATCAAATGTGTTGTTGGGAAAAAACATTTTTTAGTTTTATGTTCTTAAAGTAGTTAGACACAAAATATGGCTACCTGTTACTGTGTACCACCGGTTCCACATTTAAAAACCAATACTGCGTTGTGCCATTTATTGCACTGTACACTGACTTTTAGTAAAAGACAGTACTGTACAGTAATGAGTATCATGTGATGTAAAACCTGTGTTCTCTTAATTCAGAATACATTAGGCTACTGCATTCAGGATTAAAAGTCTTCTAAACTCTATACTACGAAAATGTCACCTCTTGTGATAAAATTACATTTTGCTGTTTAATGCTGTTTAATTACATGGTGTCTCGTTATACACCTTTTTGCAAGACTGACAGCAATGATGCAGAATTGTATACTTTTAAACTGACAAACAGTACTACAGAATTTAGGTACTGCTATGTCCCTACTTACTTCATGTTTCTGAAGTAATACACTTCAGTTTGTGATATACTAAATTACAGTATATAACAGTCAAAGCCTGGGTAAATTACATAGGCCCACTGTACTGTACAGTAGTACATGATATCACAACTTCAAACCAGGGGATATCATTCTAACAACGATGACTCCCAGTTCAAAACACCACAGAGGCTGATGATAGGTATTGGTCTACTGTGCACTGTTGTTTTATGAATCACATGAGGTGATCTTTGCATTCCATTGTCACCTGACAACCACGAAAACAAATCATTCGTTATTGAAAACATTAGCAAAGTTGAAAATAACTCATTGAAAGGAGTCACAGATCAGCTTCCTATTAGTTACTGTTACAGGTTGTTTTGGTGGAAGAGCCACCACACAACTACAGTACAGTACACTACTTGCGTATCCATGCATTCTTCCTTTCAATGAACACACAGGATGTTTGAGAAGGGTGCGGCGCAGTGGGAGGGTTTTTCAGCTTTTCAAAACGGGGATGGCCATGTAAGTATAGCTGCCAAAGAGGCGCAACCTACAGTACTGTAGGTTACCTGCCAACCTACTGTACTGTAACATACAACAATTGTGTTTAAAATCTACTGGAAGTGTAAATTTGCAGAATCCTTTTCAAGATTTGGAAGGTTGGGAGATGGTCATGAGCAGGGTTGTACCGAAGCCACGGTGGTCAACAGAGGTCGGCTTTGGACATTACACACCCTAGCCAACCACTACAAAGAGACAAAATTCAAATACCGACCATGAATAGAGCCTCTGGAAGACCACTACTGTTGCCAAAATCCAGTAACGAAAAATTTGCTCATAGACCTTCCTTGCTTTTCTATGGTCCACATATTAGCCACTACGTTTTATTTTTTTTCAAAACGACCGTCACTCCATTCTGTCTGGCTACAACCCTGGCCATAAGGGAATCACGTAGCTCCCAAAATACACAAAACGCAGGTCCAACACCTGACTGATTGGTGGACCCCCGTCCTGGGGAGCTGTATAGTGGGAGTGGTGACCACGCTCAAAATTTGAAATTTTGTTCCCATGGGGAAAGTGTCTTAAAAAAAAAATGGTAGCACTGTTTAAGCAAATCAGTCAATATAACTGGCTTGAATTTTTGGGGCATGTGTTACACAGCTTGGCACTGTTGAGGTTGATAAGTAATTGATGAATTACAGGTACAGGTAGTGCTGGGAATTACAGTACATGTACTGTATTGTGACTCTCGGTACACATTGCACAGAGATTGAATTTTTTGGAATGCAGGAGTAGGTATTGTCTCTCAAGTGCCAAAATTTTCTAATTTCCCTACAAATACATAATTTTCCTTCATATTCACAAATTTCCCAGGTTCCAAGGAGCCTGCCAGCTTCCCAAATTCTTCTACTCTTGGTTTGGGCATTTTCATATGGGCGATACAGGTCTGTGACAAGCAGGTCACTTTGAAGACCTGAGTAATTTTTCATGAGCTGATAAGGAATCTGTGACAAGTAAACACACCCCAAACACCAGAATCACCAAACACGTATGTCAAAAGAATGTATACATGCATACTGTCCATGGACTGTAGTACTGTACTGAAAAACACAGGTGTGATTGATAGCCAGCGGGTGGGTTATCCCCCGACTATCAATCACAACAGAATCATACAATCCATAAAGTAATGGATGAAATACACTGAGATTTAAACTGGGAGCTACAGTGAATGCATAGATTATGGCAGTTCCCCCCCTACTGTGTAGACTATCATGATACCAGAATGTCTTCTGCTTTTAAAAGCCAGCTATTTCGCACAACGTAGTATGGTATTGAATGTAGTTTAGAGTATTTGGGCGGCATATATACTATTTTTAAAATCCTGATACACTAGGCCGTACTGTACACGTCCTACTCCACAGTTCAACTATCAAGATTTCATTCTGAAGAAGGCGATGACAATAGAACAGAAAACGGATAAAACAATGCAGCAAAATTCCCTAGCTTGTAAGAAAATTAAAATATCACAAAAGCACAAATTAATGAGAGAAAGTAACTTCAGTGCTCAGATGGTGTACTGTACTGTAATGACTAGTACAGGTTGAACAGTTTACTGAATGCGACGTTCTGCACTGTGAGCTCTGCATGGTTACAGTAGGTAACGATACTTAACAACACACAGGTACAGTACTGTACACCTGCAATTATTCCAACTGCAATACCAGCTACTGCTTACCGTGTTACGATCTTTGTATTGTTTAAGCATTGTACTGTATCAGCAGTGCCTTCGCCTACCAGCATTTAACTTTGTATGCTCTACTGTGTCTGTATTCTTACATTATAAAGAAGAATTACAGTACAATTAGCAATGTAAGGGTACTGTTCATGTTTACAAAATGGGTACTTGTGTTATGTCCCCTGAACTTACAGCACATCCAACATTTTAATGAGAGTCACTTAGAAAGTTCTGGTACTTAGTTACAGTATAAACAGGACTGGCTGACTTAAATCAAGATGATTAAAATCACAATTAACAACATGACTTTTATTAAACAAAATCAAGAATTAAATTGATTTGTTTAAATCACCATTTTCTTTTTAATTAAAAACAAAACAACAAAACTGGCTTTAAATTGATGGAAAGTCTTTGAAGTTTGATCTCAGAGAACCATGCATGGTTTACTTTGTCTTTCATACATTTACAGTGCTTTACAAACTAAACACCCAGCAGCACTGGTGGAGACTTTCTTCAGAAAAGCAGGGTAGTGCTTCATGTCACTTCATTAACTCTGAAGATACAAGTACTGTACTTTCACAGTTCACAGTACTGTGTGTGCCTGTATTTACAATCTTGCACATGCATGGGTCGATACTGTGGGTAATATGCAAACAAGCAAACACTTTGAAAGGATATGGGATGCAAGCACAGTGTACCATCACTATCCATGTTGACATGCTGTACACAGTACAGTCAACAAAACTCAGGACAGACCAGCCATATGAAACCTAGTGTGAATTTTAGGCTGTCACTTGTTAGTTGGTAAAGTTTCTATGGTGATATATTGTGTGTACTTGCAACTGTGACCTGCACCTCATGCAGTGTGCAGGATTTTCCTGAATAAAATTTACAATATCTTAGTGGGTGATTCAGGAGACGAATACAGGATTCCCACAATCCTGCGCCTTACCACGAACACTGCATCACAATATCACATACAAACCTGTCTAAAATATTCAAATGCTACCCATGCTGTGAGGTTTTCTTAAATGGGTCATGATTGAATTAAAAAATGGCACTGTAAAAAGCTTGCAAGTTGAAAAACAGAGGATGGCAAAGAAATCATGATCTAAGGGGGTCCATACATTTTTCTATTTCATTTCGAACCTGAATGTACTGCACACATGCAGTAACTTACACATTGTCATATATTTGCAGTTTGAACTTTCAACGAGGGTACATGAGGATTTAACTTCACGCAGCACAACCGGAAAGTACTGTAAGATAACGTACATCCATTCCAAACAACATAATGATCTGTACTGTATATACTATTTTGTTGAGCATGTTCTTTACTTCTCACTAAGTTGCTTTTGTCCTTCTTGTTATACTGTCAAGCACAATGAGCCCTTTGGTGGATTTGGCATTTTTTATGTCTTTTTCGTAAATGTTTAATCATTACCAGGAAGGAAATAAAATTATTTGTCTTTCAGACAGTGACAATATTGTATACTGTATTTACCTTATTGGTCGCTGCTACTGCAAAATTTTGAAATGTTTTGGATATGTAAGGCCCTCTAACCTACTGTACATTATGTACAACATCAATCAGAAGACAAACTGTAACTTATTACTGTACACCATACAATTCCTACTGTAAAGTAGTCTTGAAAACATTTGCGGCGTAACACAGGATTACTACCTACTGTACTGAATTCCTTTTTCACAGAACTACAAATGTTTCAAAGTAGGTTAATAATTTCATTGCTAACATGTATGAAGATGCCGATAATTTAAAATTATGCTTGAAGTTTTGAGAAACATTTGTTGTCTTCTCTAGGGGGATATTTAGATACAGTAATTAACCCAACGTGAGCCATCATAAGGTAAAGTTTAAGTTGCAAGCATAGCACACTGCAGCTGCAGTATGACTATAACATTCTAAAATTACCGTAAAACTGAGCATATAATTTGGTAAACACACAGGACTGGAGATGTTGGGCAATATTTTCTAGGACTGTCGTCAGCACCAACCTACCCTGTACAGTACTATACAGTAGTGTTACAGGCTACAGTGACTGATGCAGGCATTACAGTACACTACTGTGCTACTGTACATGGGACTAAAAACTACATGTACAGTAGCACTGTATTGACTAAATTTGTGAGCTGACAGATCAGGGCACTACAGTGGCACCAAACCACAGGACTTTAGACTGCCATTACTGTACAGTACTTACACAGCTTCTGTCCACCATTTTTCTTGAAGTCAAAAGGCTTGAAATCATTTGTATGTATTGTTGTACACATTTAACAAAGTCCAATTTTACAAGTTGTTTCATTACGTTCATCTGATTTTATTTCTGTTTCTTCCCTATGATGTGGATTTCCCAAAGGCCTGAGCATATCTTGGGAAAGAGTGTTCCAACTTCATGCCTTCATCCAACCATGGGCTGACATTGAACCGTAAAGTGTGGTAGATTTGAAGAACTGCTTAATGCATCAAAATATGACTGCAAAATGGACTACAGGATTTAAGTGCATTGTGGATCTAGTAAATGTAGGGGGTGGAGGGGGGTTGTATTCAAGGGCACTTTATTCCTAACTCATGTTTTATTTTTTAACCAACATCATTGCTACTGTAATCTGTTAATGCAATGATTCCTGCAGACCATACAGCCATTGCATTTAGCCTTGCTCAGTGAAAATAAAGCAATTCTGCTTCTACTGTACAGTGAAGTCTGCTACGGTAACCATTAATTACACTTCAATTTCAGTAACCATGCCAGCAAATTGTGTCAGTTATTTGTTTAAATGCCATGGTCAATGTTAATCAAAATGACCAAAATCTGTGAGAAACAAATAATCATGTCAACAGGAGAAAAATTACAAGGTATTACAGAAACAGTCAATTTATGCATTGCTACAAGCCCTGTGACAGTGTGACAACTTACCTCAATTACCTGCATTGTATTAAGTCATAGTTTGTGCATGGTCATCGGTCCATCCTCTCATCTTCACAAACACGAAATGAAAACTACTGTACTAATTAATGCTTTAATTTTTTAATTGCTTATTAAGTTAGCAATCTACAGTACTCTCACACTAGGCCTGCTATACAAGTTACATATTCAGTAGCTTATGTACAGTACAGTAGTTTACTACCAATATATGCAGTATGTCAGATTGGACTAAAATCAAAATTTCTTACTACATTCACTGATTCAGTTTAACCATTCTAAAGACTCTGCCATGAGTAAAATTATTCTAAGTCATTATGTATTTTTCCCAGCTTTTTGGATAGGTTTATGATATTACAGCAGATCTGCAAACTATTTGCGACAACAATGTTGAAAAGTTTCAGTACACAGTGTCATAATTGGGCCATTCCTAATGTCACAAGACTGAAAAGAATGTACACAATGTAAAATACTCTCAGTCTTTGGCCAGACCTTTCGTTTGACATAGATGGGGTAGGGTTCTAACATCTAACCCAACACTTGGAAGTATTTTGAGTCGATCAGTACTGTATCTTGAGATAATCACTGCATTCTCAACTCCAGTGAGGAACTGAGGGGCAATGTGATTATAAAGAAAGCCACTGTAAGCGCACAGTATTTATTTAAAATCAACATCAAAAACAAGTACTTGTCATATTTTGTATTTTCAAGGAAACATTTTATTCACAACCAAGTTAACACAGCATTGGTTCCAGCATTGGTGTCAGGTACCTTTGGATACAGGTTGAACAAGTTCTGAAAAGACAAACCAGGTTCCTATTTTACTCATTCTAAGCACTTGAACCTACTACTGTACTGTAACATTTTGCATAATGTAAAAGGCACATTAGACTAAGTACTGTAACAGCTGCAAAGTATGTTACATAGGTTGTAAATTTATCATGCTTTTATATAATTCACATGATCAAAACGTTTATTAGGTGATTGACTTCCACACTCCAAGGATTGGCCTATAACATATGTGGCAAAATGGTTTTATCCCAATTGAAATTACTAATTAACAGCTTCAAAGAAAGCTTAATTTCTAAGCTGTCACAGATAAAATAAACAGTCTAACTGAAGCCTAAATTGCCTAGTAATAATATCAGACTTAATCTGAATTGAATATTCCACAGTAGGCTGGCTATGCTATAGTGTAGGCCCTGAATACTATGGCTGCGGTATGGTAGCCTAGTGCTCGGCATACCCGTAACAACAAACGTTAGAAACTTAGAATCAAGATGTGAGCAGAATTTTGGGTTCATGTAATAAAATTTTCAACTTACCAATAGACAGCTATAGATCCTGATATAAGGGCATGTACAAACGACGTCATAACATTTCGCCATTTAAATTTCTTATCGCTGGCATACTTTGCAGGGGCAGGTACAAAATTCAAGGCTGAGTTGTAACATTGGAAACCAAGGGCACTCCCAACTAACGTGTACAAGACCATAGTTGATAACATGGGACTTGGTTCGACTAAGAGATCTCCCATTTGTCTTATATGGTCGGCGTTCAGTTCTATAAAATTGTTCATTGTTGTTCACTATTTTCACAGAGTGCTGAAATAAATCTACTCGACAGAAATTGAAGAAGCGACGAAGTTTTTCGAAATGGACCAAACTTGATCGTTTACTCGTGGCTCGTCCGTGGCCGAACGTTAGTGGTATGATTGACTACTACGATGCACACGTACACAGGCACTGAACAGGTACATGGTAACTATGTATGATAACGCAGACGTACAGTGCGTACCCACCAGGTTGATGGAGTAATGCGGTAATGTGTACTTTTTCACCTATACCGCTGTGACGGTAGGTGTGACACATGTACTATGTATGAACGACCTAGATAGCCTTCAAGCGTCTTTGAACTGACCGCTTTGATAGACTCAAGTATAAATATTATAAAATTTAAAACGTTCGTGGACAAATGTAAGACTACAAATGTATTCATTTAACGTAAAATGTCCACTTATCTGCCCTTTTCAATTTTATTGTTATCATAAAGAGTGCATAGAAAGGGCACGGTGGCACTCTTTCCTATAAAACAATCCAGGATTTAAGCACATCTCTTTAATACGAATAGATTTTCCTGTGCTCAGTACCGGTGGATGTATCCAGAACTACGCAACTTTCTAACTACGCAACTTTTCTAAGAGTGGGCGTCGGTGTATGAGGGTGTGGTCCTATGTTGTGCCAAACCAGTCCTTGAGCCTCTTGTAGTATTTTATTTTCAGTTAATTCCTGTTTGTGCATCAGAATAACACTAATTCCGGTAGACGTGCGGTGAGAACTGTTACAGCGTACTATGCTTGGTAACCTTCGCTAAGACACGAAAATGAGTAATGCACCACACGTACTCATGAAGGCAAAAAATACCGAAATCGGTGGGCCTTCCAGGACATTATACTTAGAAAGGACTTGGATTCTGGGCTGTCGTCTGCCTGACTCTGAATTGCTTTTAATCTGCATGAAAATGGTCTCTAGTGCTCCTCAAAGCCACATGAAAAACATCAAGGAAGTTGAGGTTTTGTTTTTTTTTTTCTAAAATATCTTCTTTTTTTCTAAAATTTCACCTACGATGTTTTTGCACAGGCGATATGGACTCTGATAGTGTCTTATGTTAACACAAGATCCCTGACCATGACCGAGCTAATTTTGCTTCAAGCATCCTAGCGGCATCATCCTAAAAGATACAAATACAGCGACATATCAATTTATATATCATTTAAAAATTTTGTGATTTGGGGTTGTTTTTCTCCTCTTTTTTTTTGTAATTTTGAACGGTCCTATAAGGACAAAGTCCTCCTGGTATACAACGGTAGGCATTGTCGTCATGACTGCATTTGAACTTTTGGTCATGTGATCAAAAGTACTTCATATTCATAACCATTTTATAATCATTCTAATTATTTAATTACGGCTCAGAAAAAGTTATTGGAAAGCTCGAGAAACTGTATTAAGTGCAGTAGCTCAGGAAGGGACCGATTAATTTTCCTCCAGGTATCATATTATAGTTTTATATAGCCACAGGCGAACACATTACGCCGGAACAGGAGGATTTTCATGTAGTGACTGTCGTGTGACCAATCAGGCCTGTAGCCACG
>VJOZ01148478.1:0-11238 GCA_009801055.1 Stichopus horrens | reverse complement strand
ATTAACTTACTCTTCAACATATCAAAGTTATGTTCGTGGCTAGACCATCCTTTTAAATAATTTGTAACTGGACCATCCATTTAAGTAAACTTGTTACGCAAGTTTACAGATATATCAAACGTTCCTGATTAATTCAAAAATGGGAGACATTTGACTAGTTTAAATTATATCTTAAGTTTATTTTTTAATTATCCCATAGTTTTTACGGTTGTAATAGATATTGACCAGTGCTAACATGCGAACATCTTGTCTTCTCCTGATGTTATGTAACTATGTATATTGGTTGCTTTACTACGGGATTGGTCTGTTGTTTGTAACACTATCTAGCTAATGATTGGATTTGATGTCGGCTGAGTGGTTAGTTAATTTGAACTGGTTGATATGCTACAGGGGTAGCACTTTAATTCGTTTGGATAGATTGTTTGGTTATTGGGTTGGTTAATTTTCATTTGGTTTGCTACATGGCTATTTGTGGTTTGAACTGTTGGTTGGTCAGGGGTAACTGAATGGCTTTGGTTGCTTTATTTCACCAGCCTGGGGGTTTGGACTTGATGTGGTTGTGTCACTTGGATAGTCTGGTTTTGCTTGGGTTGGATGGTTTTCCTTGAATTGGTGATTTGGTTGGGTTCAAAATAAGTAGCACTTACTTTAATGTGGTACCTCCTGCCAAAGCTAAGTCAACTGTCATTTCTTAAAGGAATGTTGACTTGAGTGGATACTTCTGCCTTACTTCTGGTCTTCCTAATTAATTCCAATCGTGAGTGACAAGAATGAAGCACACTGAGAATGGATTATAACTGATTTTATTCATATTCCTGGTATATGTAACTTAAAGACAATTAAGGCACTGACATTGCATGTCCACATTGCACTGGTTAGTTGAACTGCCTTGAATGACAAACATGGTGGACAAGCACATACCAACGATTAGAAGAACAACAATACTCTAAAGATATGCAGTAATGTCTAACTCCTATGAGCACTACGGAGCAGTACTGTCTACTCATTGAACAAGCACTACAGGGTTGTGTGATTCTCTTTGTAGCCCTTTCATATGAGCATTGTTCTCACAAGGTGTCCGGACTTTTTACAGACCTGTTTATATCTACAATAGTATTCACCTAGAAAATAGCAAAGAAGATTCGGTGAAGGGACCCCATAATGCTCATAGGAGTTGGGGTTAAGCAACATATGAAAATATTCCACAATCACCGTGTAAATATGACGTTGATTATATATGGTAAAAGGTAATATACTATTTACTCTCTTTCAACTTTACAAACATGACCAAGAATGCAGTAATTAGGTCCACCACCGGTGGTGGCATGGATAGGGGACTAAGGAGGGCCACAACACCCAGCAGCAGGTTTTTGGGGGTGCTGCAAGAGTAAAACCATGCCCATTGCACTGGCAAAGGCCATTTCTGGTAATCTAGGGGGTATTTTTGTCCACACTTTTCTATTGAACTTCCATGCCAACCAATGGTAGCGCTCTGTTTTGATAGTCTGCCAGCAGTTCTAGCTAGCATGTAAGAGATAAGCACCACTGGAGCCTTCCCCCACTTCAGGAAAAAAAACCACCACACTGCCACTGCCCTCCACCTCAATAAAGTACTTAAGGATGGTTTGCAGATCTCGTTTTGGATACTTCTATCTGCAATTGCTTGCGATTAAGAAGACACATTGTAATGCTATTAGGATAACAATTTAGCCTTACAGTAAAATGACTGACAAGACACACTCAACTGTACAGGAAGGAGTTGCTATGAGAAATATATTTTACATGATGTTCTGTTTACCATTTTGGTGAATGCCCATCGAGAACAACCTGAGAATGCTCAAATACTGACACTTTAACTCGACAAGGTCTATTTTTGATTACACAGTGTCTTACGTTGGTCATATCAAGGTAGTAATCCAATGCCAGTGCAGAAAATTGCATCCACATAGTGCAATGTGTTCACTGCAAACGGTGTATCAACAGTAGCACCCCATAGCACCCCATGGCATTGACAAGAAGACAAACAGAGGTGCAGGTCTGAGGACATGCACCCTTCAGAACATATTCACCAATTGCGATGCTCACTCTGTTGGACATGATGTGGGTATAACCTACTGAAGATGATGCTTGACAATTGGCATTTACTTAGCCAAAAGACACATGCCGCTCTAGAACACAGAAAGCAACTGAGTTTGTGCAACTTCTGCTAAAGTCTATCCAAAAACACCTTACAACAACTTTACAGGTTTGTGTATATCAGGGTTTGTTGATAAAAGAGAGCCGCAAACCCACTGATTGACAAGGGCACCACTACTTTGAATTCTGACTATTGATTTACATTTTCTGAATTTACAGCACTACTAGCCCTAATATGGTAAGGCACAAATTATTACATCAGTTAATATAGCACCCATTAATTGTTATCATCATCTATGCACCAAGATAAACACTCTCTACCCCCCCTTCCACTTTTTTTTTCTTTTAACAAACTGTTTTGGAAAATTATCCTTAACTGTTTTAAAGCAGACTAAGGAAACCAACAGATTGCTAAACTGTCAAAAAAAAAAAAAGATTGGTACATTATGAACATATGTAATAATCACTAAAGAACAAACTACACCGCACTATACAGATGCACATCGGGACAGAGGACTTCTCCTTGACTTCACCTAAACTCTACATCTTCAAAGTTGATCAGGTAAATAGCACCTTAATACTTGTCATATATTCATCTTCATATCATTTTAATTATCCCAACAGCAAGCAAATATAAACACATTCATGTCTTTTTTCAAAGTTAAAAGGATGTCACTGATTGTACTACTTAAGGTTTGGGATCCCATTATTGAAATTTCAACAGTCTTACTGTACTCATAGGATATAGTCAGAGATGTCCATTCATATGATATGGTCAAAGACTTTTTCGTACAGGATAAGAGTGAGAGATGTCCTTCAAAGCATAGAGTCTGACTTGTAGCATCTTCTTTGCAGATACAGTAGGATATGTCATTTTAGAGGATACAGCCAGAGATGTCTTTCTGCATCAAAGATGTCCTTTCATAGGGTACAGTCAAAAAAATTTTATTTTATAATATAGATTTGTCCTTCTACAGGATACAATCAGAAATATCCTTTCATGAGGAAACAATCAGGTTTATCCTCCTACAGGATATAGTCAGACATGTCTTTCATACTACACAGTCTCAATTGTCTCACAAGATACAATGAGAAATGTCTTCCTATAGGATAGTGTCAGAGATGTCTAAGGTACAGTCAAAAATGTCATTTTGTAGGATACAGTCCTCTTCTGTGATACAATCAGAAATGGTCGCTTAGGATGCGGTCAGAATTATCCTTTCACGAAATACAGTCACCAGAGACGCCCAGCGGCGATGATTCGACACCAGTTCCTTTTTGCATGTCACTTGTCATTAGTCAAATCCTTGTTTTGTACTGTATCTTATTTCATTCTCCTATCAATCGCATATTGCACATTATTTTTCTGTTCCATTATTTTTCTGTTCCATTTTTTATCCCCTTTCATTTTCTCAATATGAGAAGGATTTAAACATATCCATAGTTAAATGAAAAGAAAAAGACAAAGCTTAAATAATACCTAAATGTCTTCTTAAACAGACCACCTCCTTAACATTTAAAAATTAGATTGCATAAACTGTTTTTTATATAAACTTGCCTTAAAGTTACAAGGAGATGGGGATCTAGGGACATCTTATACCATTAGCCATGAACAGTAAATGTTGATATTACATCACTACTCAACAATGTCTGAATTCACTCTGTATGTGTTGGTAATCCTTCTGATGCTGAGAATCACAAAAAAACACCACAAAACATAACTTTCACCAATTCTAGTTAACTTCACATTTGGAGGCATATGATCTAGAAACAACTTTTCTCTCTGAAGAATGAATCTTTGATATAATACAATTACACTGGCAGCAGAATTCAGCAAATATTTCGCCCCTACTTTGACAGCAACAAATTCAGTCGCATGTGACCAATGCAAACTTCAACATAATTTCTTTGAATTACAAGCATATGTTTGAATCAAGTGATAGACTGGCAGTGAAATAGCAAATGTCTCAAAAGCAGAGTTTTGTCTCAGCGATTCGTGACAGTACTGGAAGCTCCTGGACTGAGTGGTCAGTGTAGATTTGTTTATTTCTGATTTCAGTTAGTATTTATTTGGCATATGCTGTTTTACATTTTACATCTAATAAATCTGGAGTAGTGTATGGTATAATGGTTCAATATCCATTTGAATTCTTCTCCTAACATCTCCCCCTTTGATTAAAATACGCAATTCTGCTTTGTTGCAACTCGTCACACTGAAATACTCACATTGATATTTTCTAACATTTGATTTTGATCACATTAAATTCTCCCTTCTCCCTTGAATGTCACATCCATCACTCGGCTTAAGTCAATGCAGAAATGATAACTGTCTGCAATTCTTTTACCAAAAAAAGTCAAAAAGCCAATTATCCTTAAATTTAGGTCTAGAAATATCAAAATACCAAGAGGCCTTATGCAGAGAAAAGGGACACTCAGTATTACAGTATTGCTGAGGAGACTTTTTGTATTCACAGAATTCAGCAGAGTAAACTCTTTCTGCCCAACTGCAGAACTCAGCTGGGCTACAGTAGTATGGAATGACTTGATCAGAGGTGGAAAATGGATGCATGGATCTTTAAGAGTTGCTTGACGACTGACGGTCCTTGCTAGTTTCCGGATACCTTCTATTTGAGACTAACCTGAGTGCGTAAAAGACTGGTCACGATGACTAAATGCCGAGGAGTGAGGATGGCAAAATGGGGGTCACCTGCTGTGAAGGATCACAAACTCAACCAGATGGGAAAGTGTCAGCGGCCGTTCCTCGGGATATACCATGCTGTTCTCCTTGTGCTTTGCGGGAAAAAATATCACAGATGGGTACGAGAGAGGGACAAACTCCCACGGGAGATCGTTTTGGTCTCCATTAATTCTGAAAAGTGAACAGCAGTTGAAACATAAGCCAATGAATAGAGTTATACAAAACCTGTGCCTGTGAAAATGAAATTTCCGAACAAATGCACACCCTTCTGAGAAACCATATTTTCTGAACTGTGTATTAAATCCTTCCAAATGCTCCTCTCCCCCTCCCCAAAAATGAAAACAAGAAAAAAAGTTATACCAACTATTGTATCGTGGTCTATTCCTCATGTGGCAAATGTATTGAACTCCCATGCTATAAGGACAACTCACAAGTTGAGTCGAAAAATTGAATCAATCTTTTCTCTACTGTAATAAACACTCTAATTAGCGAAATTTCGCAGGAACAAACATGGCATAAATTATGCTGTTTCCCAGGCTTTGTATCAGATGGTAGAGAAAGATGGAACATTAACGACAGAGGCTAATTTGTCAGCTAATCCTCACATGATATCATACATGATAAG
Source organism: Stichopus horrens (assembly GCA_009801055.1). Lineage (NCBI taxonomy): Eukaryota > Metazoa > Echinodermata > Holothuroidea > Aspidochirotida > Stichopodidae > Stichopus > Stichopus horrens. The sequence continues at coordinate 5,779 of VJOZ01148478.1, read as the reverse complement.
TTTTCATCAAAGGAACAAACCCTAACCATGATGGTATGTCTCAATATCAAATCATGTTCTATCATGTAGAAAAGATCTCCTCGAGACATAATTTTAGCACATTATGGAAATTTTGTGAGGGCTAGGTGAAATTTTTGGTCATCAAACAGCACATCCTGCTTTAATGCATTCTTTGTCATCCATGATGCTACCATATTTCTACAACATAAGCATATCATGTTATGTATTACTGTACATATTCTCACGTGCATGAGGTAACATTTATACTAGGGATATAGAGGTCAGTCACTTGACCTTAGCAACTGTTGTTACGCAGCCATACTGGATGAAATCAGTTTTTCGTGTAACTAGTACCAGGCTGTACTGTTTCAGCACAACTGTGAGGTGGTTATTACTACACTGTACTTTCATATTATTCATTGTATAATCTGTCATAGAAGGCAAATGGTCCTTACATTAGTCACAACTAAGTAGCCGTAGGGTGTGCGAATCAGAGAGGCAAGAAGTCTGGCCTGACGTTCCACCTATTTCCTTGCAAATGAAGAAAGAAACAGACGCATTTGTAACTAGCAGCACTACATCACCTAACCATACGGCGAGGAGTGCAGGTATGTAAGCACTTTGTTTTGTTTTCCACCCAATGAGGCGTTTCCATGGGGAACGTGACGTCATGAGAAAACCCTCTATACTGATGCTATTTCAACATGAATTAAAAGGTGAAAAGGAAGCGTGGAGTCCAAACTTTACTGCTTACCTTGCAATGACAACATTCTCTGAAGATTCAAACAGTTGAGCCAGAGATAAATAAACATGTGCTAGTCTCTTGCAGGCACCGCACCATGATGTGTAATAAAGTAACAGAACATCCTGTATAAAAACAAAGGAAAAGGATGATATTGATTCGCAAATGCTACTTCTTGTTTTCAAGAGTGGAGCTTTGATGGCCTATCCTTTATATGGTAACATTCTCCTACATGTTTCTTGAAAAGTAATCCACCAAGGTTTACTCAAGCAGATTGCTGTATCAAATAAGCAAAATGACAGTACTATGAACAATAGCAGGGATGAAAGGAGCATAAAGCCACCCTTGATTTACATTTGTTTGATATTGTTGCCTAGCTTCCACTAATTCTTTCTATATAGATATCATGTACTCAAAAAGCTTAGATGTCTACATACCTTGAAATTTAAAGTCAGTCTATGTATACTTTTTCAAAGTTACTGTATGAACGGCAATCAAAAAAATATCAAAGAAGGATAGCTATCGCATTCCCATTTAAAATTTCACTGACATTCAAGAGCAAATTGATGACAATATTCATGAAAGCACTGCATCACTGTTAGGTGCAATGATACTGGAAAAAAAATCCTAACGAAACTTTCACTATAGAAATATTTTTGATGACAAACTAAACAGAACTAACCTTGGAAGAATCTAATACGATTTGTTCAAAAGTATCTGCTGTTACTTCCACTATACAACTAGTGGACGAAGATGAAAAGCATCCGTCTACACCACCACTTGAAACGTCTTTCCCAGACGTTAAATTGCGGCGAAGGTCTCCGTTGGTAAAGTTAAGTAGGAACGTTTGCAAAGACAGAGTAGTCACGTCTTCATCCAGAGGGTGCAGATAAATCGCTTCATTCTGAAAATGCATGCAAATCCAACTCCTGATAGAAATTTATCATTAAAGAATTAAAGAAAAAAATGTGCAAGAAAATCTCAGAAAAGGTTGTGATGCTGACCGCTAAACAATATTAACAGATGTACAAAACAAAATACTTCCTTCTGTTGGATGTAAGGATAAACTACATCTGATGAATTATATCATAAACTAAATGTAATCTTACAAACTGATTATTAAGTTCTATAAAACACACAGATTTTTTTTCTCATTTGTCTAAATTTGCATCTAATGGGCAATGATCACTTCAGGTCTGCTAAAGACACAAACACATCACAAAATGATAGTAGGTCAATACACAACTGCATAGTCAACACAATTTTAAATGACAAGGACTGCTTGACCATCTCATCGATGCCTCTTTTAAGATAAGGCTGAATGACTTTATATCTGAGTTGATGAAATAATAAAAAAGTTGCAAACTCTGAAAATGATCAAAGTCTTCACAAAATATCTTCAAATGCTACAGAGTATAAAGGTAACAACCAATTCTTTGATTTAAGTTTGCTTCCTTTAAAGATGGTTGGTCAAAATCTGAGATAAAAAAATTTTGAGAATGTTTGTTGGCCTCATAGTACAGATTTGTTCACCCTTTTTTGTTCATTGCATCAAGCAAAAAGATTGATAGCATCAGGGATTTATTTACTATGACAAATTACTTGGTACTCACTGCTTCATCAATGATGACAGCTATATCCCTTCTTGTGTCCAAAATAGTCTCTTTAACTCCTATCCGCTCTGCTAACACAGAGAAATATTCCTTACGGACGGCGAAAAAGTTGACCGAAACGTTGGCCCTACAGGAAAGCCCAGTGAAAGATTCTAATATTTCTGATGAAGAGGATTGTTCGTGGTGTGAACTGTCACACGAATGTTTTCTTACTTCCTCACGTGAATCATTACTACAATGTACACATTCACCATTCTCGTAATGTTTAGTCCTCCATGTTACTGTCTGCCCAAACAGGTTGCCATGGTGACTGTTATCTCTCATGCAGCAAAGTTCACAGTGGCTGAAAGGACTGTAGAAGTTGTTCAGGTGGTTGCAGCTGTTGGGAATGCCAAAGATCGTCTCCCCGAAGAGCGGCCACTGGGAATGGCAAGACTTGCCTGCGGTGATGGCACAGTAATCTAGATTTAAGCTATATGATACAGAAGGTTGTTCACATATTTCACAAATGTTTCCCCTAATTCTGATGGTTTCCACAGGCTCCACGGATGCGAGTGACTGGCAGCATGGCTTTGGTTTAACAGTTTGAATACAATCATCGAAAGAATCTGGATTCCTCTTCCGCCTTATGAATTTGATAATATCCTCTAAAACATCATCACGACCTTGGCATTTGTAGTACTGCATAGCAACTTCCCTGAGCTGCCAGAGTGATAGAAAGAGGATAAAGAAGTAGGAGAAAAAGAGAAAAAAAAGACTTTATTCATGTTAATATTCTTGACACTTTTACAGTTGAGATGGAGAGCACAGAAAAATAAATGTTTTAAGTTCATTAAATTATTCCAGAAATGTGTCGCAGAGCAACTGATGCCAATTAATATCTTTACAATTACTACATGAACCATTGCAGTGACTGCAGTGTACCAGGTGATGAAAACTGCACAGTAATACTCTACCATATAGAAATTATTTTCATAGCCTTTTCCATCCTCATCATTAGTAAATAGCAGGAGGGCAGGGCCCAGCAGTATTTGATCTGATAATATAGTGCTCTTGACACCCGTGGGCGATATCCAGCCAACTGTCTGTAAGAAGATGAAGAACAGAAAACTTATACATGCAGTAATCATCAGAAGCATCGTCATGAAACACTCTATCAGAATATTGAAAAGAAAGATTGATGCATATTCAGCAGGATCAGTACCAATCAAAACTTCATCAGGAAATTTACACTGATACATATTCAACAGGATCTATTCGACCAGACCCAAAACTGCTTTAAAAGAGAGTCATTTATGCATATTCAACACGATCAGTTCCACCCAATACTACATAAAAAGATTGAATGAGGACATTGTTACATATTCAAAAGGTCACCCTAACTAATACTATAACAGAATATTGAGAAGAGGCAGTGATACATATTCAACAGGAGCAAACCCCAAATACTTTACCAAAAGATTGAGAAAATAACAGTTACATATTCAACACGATCAGTCCTATCCAATACTTCATCAGAGCAGTGAAAAGACACATTGTACTCAACAAGATCAGCCCCACCGAATGCTTCATCAGAGTATTCTGAGGAGACATTCATACATATTTAACTGAGTCAGCCCCATCCAATACTTCATCATAATATCAATAAGAGACACTGATACATATTCAATAGGATCAGAACCACCCAACAGTTCATCAGAAGACTAAGAGATACTGAAATATATTCATCAGGATAAGCCCCACCCAATACTTCATAAGAACATTGGGAAGAGGCACTGTTACATATTCAACAGGATCAGCTCCACCCAATACTTCATAAGAACATTGGGAAGAAACATTGATACGTACATATTCAAGAAGTCAGTCCCACTCAATATTTCATCTGAAGACTGTTAAGAGACCCTGATAAATATTCAAGTGAATGAATATTGAGAAGAGGCACTGACACACATTCAGCAATCCACGATACAAACCCCAACATTTGAAGGATAAGTACTTGAGGGCAACTTCATCCCATACTGTCACATGATTAAAGCAAAATGGGACTACAATATGCTCTTGCCACAGGACTGACAAGAGAAAGCTATGCATATTCAAAGCAGATCCATCTGACCATTGGGTGCTCGATACAGCCATATTCCACACTAATGCAGCAGCACAAGTGATGCATCTTTAAAGATATTACAACAAAGGAGATGGGATGGGACATAGGGAAAGAAATTATCTGTAAATGCTTTGTTCCATGTTTGCAAAAGTATGTACAGACATAGAGTGACAACAAACCCATTGTCACTAACACAAAGAAAGAGAAACTGATATAGATTCAGCAGGAGAACCCCATCTACAGGATGATTGAAAGGAGAATTCCTCAGCATGTTTAGTAGGAGTATTAATATCTAATGCCCTGCCTGAGGGCTGGGAAAAATGTCTCTTCATCTGTCACCATAGGTATAAACCATATCAATCTGATCCGTCACATCACTGGACTCCAAACCTTAGTAGAGGACACAATCTTGACCACAAACAAGTTGACTAAAACCAAGACCTACAGAAATAACTCACAATGTCTCAACACACTACCATATGGTGTTAGTGTGTTTCCACATGCAGTCCAACAAATGCTTTTACTTTCTTTGTCTTTTCTTTGAGAAATTCCGATACTTGCCGACCTGACCTGTTGCAGTAGGGTACAGCGTTCTAGACTTAAGTCTTTGCTGCAAATATGACAGTAGAGTATTCATTGTGAATCCTGTAGTGATGGATTCACTGAGGCAGCAGGTGGTTTGTGCAATCTAAAGATTAGGTAGATGATAATACCAAGCGCACAAATCGTAACTTAAATGAGAACTGCATGCAGGGCTGACAGAAAAAAATTCTACAAAATACTGTACCTTGCAAGACGGTCATTACGTACCTGCTCCAGGGCTTCTCCATACACAAATGACAAAATATTAGCAGCTTTGAATCTCTCTGATTCTGGAAAAGTCTGGAAAATAAACATCATATTCATTTATGACATGAAATTTTAACTTTGCAAGCCATCATAGGTTAATAGGCAGATTTCAAACATATTGGGTAGAAAAGCGGTATAGAAGCAATCGGCACAAAAAAAGGATATTTCCCGTGTATGGGTGTATTCGCACCAGCTTGGAAACAATATCTTAAAAGCTTCTAAAGGTCATTATTTGCAAAAGCATCAAGTAGAAACTTCACAAAACAAGTCACATTTACCTCCGTCCAGCTCAATCTCTAAAGTGCTGGGTACAACAAGAGCCCAAGGGCACTGTGGTTCCTTGAACATGTGGAGAGTATAATGTAAATTATGAAGTAAACGGGAGCTTATTGCATTATTTTGTACAATAGCCCATATGGTCCATTTCTGACCATGAGCTCTCCCTTTTGTAACATCAAATCTGTAGAGAGA
>VJOZ01148439.1:0-10212 GCA_009801055.1 Stichopus horrens | reverse complement strand
GTGTGGATCTCATGCTTGTCATGTGGGTGATTCATGTTTGTTTCAATATATACCATGAGGCAAGGAATCACTAAGCCTTTTGGCTTTCTAGTTTTTGCTAGTTTTGCGATTTTAGTCACTGTTTTTGAGGTTAATCCGTTCCTTTCATGTGAACATTGAAGTTTGCTACATAACACACTCTCTGATTTGTGACTGCAGGTGACTTTAAAGAACCATTTGTATATGTACTGTATGAGTCCATGATAGTTGCTCAAAAAAGTACAGTAAAACTCAATTTCCAAAATACTGTGCAGCCTGAATACTGTAGGTTACCTAGACTGTAATGGCTTGTGTCCAAGAAGTTAAAAAATGAGATTACTGCTGCAAATTTAATTTACAGTACTAATTTATTACTTTAGATGATATCGTTAGTTTGGCATGAAGTTTGGTAAAAATATCTAAAAAGCTTTCTAAATAAAAACTTTTCCTTCAATTGACAAATTATTGCCATATCATACTATGTATACTGCAGGGGTAAGGTGGAACTTAAGCACACCCTGAAGGGACATGTGTAAAACTGTGCATTGTGCACAGTAGTTACCTGTAGCTTACAGCGTACAGTAAAGCTCAACAACATGTAGCCTACCGTGTACAGTACAACAAAGTTGAACTACTGTGTACAGTACAATTCAACAATTTACAAAGTTGAATCACATAGACAAAAAGAAAAGCCTCGTACACACTGTGTGTACAGTGCATATAATCGTCAATGTCCATTCACTCAGATAGGCCACATTGTGTTTGCACTATAGGTGGTAAATAGGTTTACATACATAGGTTGTATGTGTACATAGGTTTGATACCCCTTTACAAGTCATTTTGAAAGTAGGGTAACAGTAAGTCTAACCTTCTGACATGAAGCTTCATTGTCATATAGTCAAACTGGTTAATCAAAGTGTATTCCAGTCATAGAGTTTGATTTCTTGTTTTCATGTGTTTTTTACTTGCAGTACAGTATGTGATCAAAATTCGTTCTGAGAATTTTTTTATTCTGTTCGTGTACAGATAATATTGCTTGGGTCATTTTGCCAATGATATCATTAGCAAAGTCTCTCTAATATCTGTATCGATTGCCATTCAGATGCCCATAACATAACAGAACATAGTCACATACTGTATGTAGATTCTACATTGCAGAAGTGTTACCGTATCAAACATGACTCTCTTCCAGAGCATCGATTTTCATGAGCGAGGAAAGAGACACCAAGAAAATGTTCAAAAGAAGATCGGGGCACTCAGGAAGAAAGGGTTGAAGCAATATGAAGAGCAACAACAAAAAAATGATTATCTTAAACAAATGGAAGAAGTGAGTATATGTGAATGTGTTACAGTATATTGATAAATACAATACATAACATAGTAAGAAAAGGAAGAAAATACTATGTGACATTCTTTTCTATATTACAACTTTCTGATTGCGGTTGTAGTGGTTGATGGTTATTGGATGATGGTATTTGTTCTATGCTGTCATTTGTAGTTACAGTAGTACAAATATGAGCACTTGCTCATATTTCTTAAAAGCCTAGCTGTTGGGAACAGTCTGAGCCACTTAGTCATGCAAAACTGCAGCAGTTCCTTTTTTTGTCACTCTCCTCTAAATTTTGTGATATTGCATTAATGTTTTATTAATAGTTTATTGTGGAGTCATCATTGAAACTTTTAAAGGTTTGTATCTGAAAGTAATCATATTTTAGAATATTTTGGATTTCGCACATCCATATTTGCAGATCGGTATGCCTAAAGCATCCAGCAGTGTTTGGCCCTCAAATTCAGTAAATATTCATTGCCAATTTTTTTTTTGTTTGTTTACTGCTAAATTGTCTCCATACTTGAAAAGTTGTTGCTAGTGTACTAGAGCTGCATTCATGCCCTGACTACTCAACAAACCAATGCACACCCAGATATTAATTTCATGAAAACACATAGTAGCTGGAGTATCATGTTCTGTTGTTCTTAACCTTGGCCAGGTTTAATGATTTTTTAAAATCTTTTTTGAAATCATGATTCAAATCAAGGATTCAAATCAAATAAATCCATTTAAATTGTGATTCTTTCTAATACAAATCATGATTTTAGTATCAAGTTTAAGTTTCTTGGTTTAAATCCAACACCCTTGGCCTAGGCTACCAAAAAGTGCTTGCTGTTGCTGCCTAACATATGGGGGACTTCAATCTAATCTCACAGTCCACTCAAATTCAGCATACACTTACACCTTACTCAGAAAAGAATAATGTTAAGGACCTCAGCACATACCGTAGCCAACCAAGTTGTGATAAATAGTGACAGGACCCAAGTGATTTGCATCACAACCTGAATCGATATTATTCTGCCAGCTTTAATTAGATATTAAATGAGTGTACCCTGCGGTGTGCTGTTGCTCATTTGTTCAAGTTTGAATTAAATATTTTGACTCCTGTGATGATGGTGATCAAGATGTGTTGTGGGAAGGAATGAATATTGTTTAAATATGCAACTTACATCAGTACTTTCTAAAGGGTGTTACTGTACAGTGTTCCAACAGTACCATGTACTTCTCCTTCCTGTGATTATTTTGCTTACCCTTAGTAACAATACCTGCTGTCATGGAGTTTCTTATACCCTCCAAGTGGTGTAGCTTTACTGCAATAGGTATCAATTAAATGTTACTCAAGAAATGGTTTAGAATTCCTTCCATTATCTTCATAGATGCTGTCATCGACATATTGAGAGAACATTATTGTCTTCAGCTGCTGGGTTCTGTTTGATATAAACTTGTTATTTCCTGAATCCTGACAAGCAAAACTTGACAAACTACTGTGAAATCTTATAGACTTCTTGTTCTATGTATTCCTTAGTAATGTGACATCTTGTAGTACTGTGTGCCTAACTCTCTATTGCCAGAATTTCAATCTGTGGTACTGTAACACCAATTGGACCAATGTGAAGGCCCCATGAGCCCACAGGTCTCTATCTTCCTTCCTTTATCATTCTTCTTCTTCTTCTGTTCATTGCTCCTTTAGGATGCATTGAGGGCCTTCAAGAAAGATGCCCAAAAGGACCAGAAGTTGGTTAGCCAATACAATCAAGCTGCAGTGGAATTTAAAGTCAGACAATTTGAAGGTACGTTGGTGTAGTAATCTCAAATCTATTTAAAGCAGAAGTAGTCTGTATTTCTGTTATTTTTGTCACAGAATACCTGCTAGAGTATCACAATGCAAAGGAACAACTAGAAATCTGAATTAGTATGGCAAATCCGACTTAGCTTCTATCTGCGAGATGAAGGTGTTGTAAAATAGACAAGGTGGTTTTGAATTCAGCCCAGTGATTCTTGCCTAGATAGTTTGTGGCACGTATTCCAGGAAATAGCTTTGGTCACTTTAACCGACCATATTGTCCTCTTCAAGGTGAAGAAGCATGGGAGACACTTGGCTCATAGCTGTTCCTTTCATCCAGTAAACATATCCATGTAGAGATCAGTGGAGGTACAAACACCAAAACGTGATGCTTTACTTGACACTATTCTGTAGTATTTCTGAAACCTACAATGTCAGACACTACTTATCTACTGCTGTAATAGCCTACATGCAGTAGTCTAATGACACTAACACTGTTTGTGGTAACTTGTACTAATGCTGCTGTAGGTGCAGGTTTCTTAACAGTTGGGTCTGTCCTTTGGTGTATGAACCACAAGATATAAACCCAAATAATTTACCCTAACTGGTTGAGAAACATTTAATTTGTCTGCTTCACACTAACGCAATACAAACAGCAGATGCAACAATATACCATACCTAGGCACCTGCAGCTACAATCTTGGACAAAATACCTTGGGACGCCCCACTCCCCCATGCAATGTTGGCTATGGGATTACCGTTCAAAGCTTACATTCACTCCCATGGCACAACATCAGTAAGGGGCGCCGGGCTCATGTTACCCTCAACTAAAATTTAGTATTATATTTTGCAATGTATGACAAAGTGTCCCAACAATTTTGTCCAAGATTGTAGCTGCAAGAGATTGTCACATCAAGTCCATGTATGCAAGCAGTACAAGACTGCGACTGTTGCATTGATAATTCAATGCAGACTAGACAAGAGTTCCAAATGACACAGTTGTCGCAAGAACGTAATGAGTGCCCACTTGATCAATACTGTAATAGTAGCATTAATCTTGTTACAATCACACATTTATCAGTGATATTTCCCTTTCTACATTAATCCTTATCGGTAGGCCACCTAACCAAACTGAATGTAATTTTTTTTTTGTAATCATTGCACAAATATAAATACATGAACATATCTTCCCCTGTCAAAAACTTTGAGAAGTTTCATCAAACCAGAATCCTGATTTATGACTTGATTGCTGATCAACTCATACTTTGTCTTGGTTCTTTATTCCTTTTGCTCACAAACATTATAGAGATTACAATAAATGACAAGGTAAAATTGTGAAGAAGGAACCAAGTGCTGATCACTGCTAATAAGGGAATATTCCACTGACAAGTGAAGGGTTTATTAAATGTAACAGAATAATTTTTCACTGCAGGCATTTCAAATGCCAATATGCCCCCCCTCCCCTCCCTTCATGCCAATATCATCATTTTTGTTCCTAACTCAAGATGTTGCTGCTTGATGAAACATTTCTCTGGTTAAGAAAGACTTTCAGTTCTTTCAAAGAGATGTTGATTTGTTTGTGGTCATTGTTTACTACTTTATTCTGCCTATACTGAAGAGGCTCATTGAGTTGGTATTGTTTATTCTGTGATGAGTTGAAAGCAAACAGTTGCATGCAAATAATTCTAATTAACCTTTTCAGTCATGTATCTATTCCTACAGTCACTGAAAATGCGAGAAATCATAGATTTTTTTTTCGAGCAGGTGGTTGCCTGTGCTTTGTACAGTACATTACAATAAAAAGTGTCTAGTCACAGATTTGCAATAAGTGGTTTTGATCACTAATTACATTATCACTGTTGATTCAGTTAAGTGTCAGATCTTCTCTTAGTTTGACCATTTAACAATCTAACATATGAGTAATCTTCAACAGATGTAACTAAGTATGAAGTTTGTGAACCAACTCAATGAGCCCCTTTAAAGGTGAACAGGTTGTGGCTGGCTGTCTCTCCTTGGTTTCTGTCGATGGTTACTTTTGTTCGTTTTGTTGTTGCCTTCACAATATTTGATTAGTTTGTTAAAGATCATTTTCTTGAGTTTAGATTTTCCATGTGCGCTAAACATTACAATCCTCAGGAAATTACGTTGTGTGGCAGGTGTGTCGTTTTTACGTTAATGATTTATTTGGGTTCCGAATGCTCTGTCAAGGTGTGCAAAAAATGACACCCCTCACAGTGATTTGAGGTGAGTGGTGGCGTGCGATCGCAATCGCATGCCTCAAAAATTCAAGTCCCAATTTCTTTTATGTGTTTACTTCCAGATTATTACATTGTTGCTCTCCCAACCATTTTATGCTGAAATATATATATATGTGTCTGTGAATAGACTGCATGTACTGCAAATTTGTGATGTGTCATAAATTCGGCTAATTACGGCACAATATATGTTGACATACTTGAGGTTATTTCACTGGTGCGATGGTCATGTCTTGCGTACCAAGAGGTAGTGTTTTACATAAATCCAATGAATATTTATGGCTTTTACAGAGGAGGCAGCAGCAGCCAAGGAAACAACAAAATCAGATGCAGGTGGCACCTGGTATGAAGGCAAAAATGAAGATGGCTACTCCTACTATTGGAACGATGTAACAGGAGGTAAGTTAAGGAACTCTAGAGGATGGTTAAAGTTGTGAAGATTTGAAGATAAAATCTCATACCATCAAAACTTGTGCTGTTATGGTCTTTGAGCATCACCATCAATTTTACTTTTTGTTCCCAATACTTGATGGATATCTTACTTGTAACTGCTCACTGTTACCGGCTGGAAAACAAAATATTTTCTGAGTATAAAACTTTGTGNNGCTGTAGGGGGAAAAATGGGCAAGAGTTATTGTTGTTACATGTCGGTTACATGACTTCCTCCTTATATCTCCAAAGTCATCTTAGTTAACAGAAGCATTAATTAGTAGTTTAAAACAAACCAGCTTAAGGCAAAGCCTAACGAGTAACCACAGAATTACATGCGCAGATGGGAATGCACTTAATGCCTGTTTGTATATTAACAGTGTCACAATGGGAGCAACCATCAAGCTTCATCCCACATCAGGAGACATCTGATACTAAATCTGATGCCAGTGATGGAAAAGAAAAATCTGGCGAGGAAGGAGAGGAAGCAGACGAAAAAGGACAAAGTGACGATGACACGGTTAAGAAAGAAGGAGATGGAGATACTGAAAAGGTAAAATCAAGCCAAGACAAAGGGCAGAAGAGAAAGGCAGATGCTTACGGTCAGTGGACGACAGTAGTAAACGATGAAAGGTTAGTTAATAGATCAGTGTCCAGTAGTTCCAGAAAATGTTGCCCTACACTTTGTGGCAACTTCATTGTCTATGAAGGAGTTTCCATGGCAACTGTAGCATTTTTTCTTTCAGAATAGTACATGCTGTGTAGATCAGTGGGTGTGTATACTTGAGGTTCATTGATTTGTTTGTGCCTTATGGTAGATCGAGTTTGCTGTAACATGAAGCAGTGAGCTTGTCAGAATGGTTGATGTCTTCAATGTAACATTTAGAGTGCAATACTAAATTTTTTCATCGCATTTTAGAGATAATGTTGTCTGAGAGGTTTGAAGTGAGTCACCTGGTGGGGAAGTCGAAGGGGGCAGATGAGAGACATATTTTACTTGACCCAATTTTCTGTGTGATTATGAATATGATGAGCTTAGCATCTTCACCAGCAAGGTAAGGAATATGTAAGGAATATGTTGTTTAATACTTATGAAAACAATGTTTCTGCCTACTTCTCTTTTCATTTGAAACATATAATTTGATTTACAAAAAGAAAAATCACAATTTGGCACCCCCAGGGCCCCTTTGCTCGTTTTCCTCGGTGAAGCCACCTCAGTTATGTGACCTTGTGTTTTCTGTAACATCATAATTGGCATATTTGATCAGCAAGTTTGTTGAAACTAGCGAGCCTCATGTTCTCTTTTCAGTGCCCCCGTAGATCTGCAACTCCCAGAGAGCGCAAAGAACTACATAAGTCAATACCAGCCACAGGTTGAACAACGACAACCAGAGGAGGAAGTAGAGTTTGGAACGAAGACAATATCGTCAATTGCATCTTCTGCTGGAGAGAAAAGTAACGTTGGTTTCAAGAAAAGGAAATTGAAAGGAGGAGGAAGAAGTTTCAGACGTAGAGAGGAGACTTGAAGCACGGATTAGTCGATCGACCGGAGGACAATGCAGTTCCCATGGAAACACGTCTGTACGTGCTGATGGGTAGCAGTATATACACTACATGGTGAATACAGTCCAAGAGAATACTGGAGTTATTTGATCTTCATCTTTGTGATCAACCCAGAGGAGATATTTTAGATCTGTGGATTGGCTATATTTTCCTGAATACATAATCCACTGGTTTGCATATGCTGTATAAATTTTAAAAATAAGCATCCCCTCGAGTGAGTGCCCCCCCTTAATGAGGAACTGATGAAGTTCATCAAGGGAAGTGTTTTGAATGTTATGGAGAAGTACCAAAAAATATGTACTGAAATTGACTGGTTTTCCTATCAGAAATAATGAACATATTAGATTATACCTTAGTTGTGCTGCTGTAGTTTATGGCATTTCTTGTATCAGATGGTAGTTTGTTACCTTACTCATGACTTTCTGTAGAAAGTTAAACTTGAAAAAGAGAGTTTGGTAGAAGTTGCAGCAAGACAATTTTGCTTCTTGTTATGCATTGCATAGATGTGAGGAATGTCCGTGGTTGTCCCAAGGACAACTGACCCACCAAGATTCAGTTGTTCTGCTTACCACTTTGGTTGTCCTGCAACTAAAGGCAGCAAACAGATGAACGTGAAAAGTAAGGCTTTCCTTGCTTTGCTAGATTTATTTAATGTTGTAATGAACATCCCACCTTTGTCTCATTCTTGTGACTTTTCAATTTTCTGAGCCTAAGATTCTTCTCATCCACCAGGCTGGCATACATGCATGCCCTGACAGTTCCAGGTTGCACAGTCATTCTGGTCATTATGGATGGCCATTAAAATGTCATCTAAAGTGACATGACTATAAACCATAATCAAGTCTTTCACTTGGCAATTAGGAAGGAAGGGAGAAGTTGTGATTCGGAATTCGTATGTTAAAAGCAAAATAATTTGACGAAACTAGTGGAAGGGCATTGGCTCATATAAAATGTTTAATTTCTGTGAATACATCTGGGCCCAGTTCCACAAAGAGTTAAGACCACTTCAAGTTTGATTTCTATGAGCCTTCCACATGGAAAATCAAACTTAAGATTGAGCGTAAGCCTTTCACGAACAAGCCCCAGGTGTGTTTACTATCTGGATGTTTGCTAATTTTGGAGCACACTGTTTGGACAGATATCCCAGTATCTCCTGCATGAGAGCTCCATGGTCGAGCACTAAATTTGTGGACAATTTGCTGTTGGGGTTGAAGATAGATTACAAAGACTGCATAGTGTAACTTAAGTCAGGAATTCCAAGAAAGATATATTCTAGACATTCCAAACTCAATCCTATTGTCCCACCTCCCATGTTCGTAACTTGTTTCATTGCTGAGATATGAAATGTTGAAAGACATCCGCTTGATTTGAAATAGGCAATAGGGCAATACTGTGTGACATACTTTTTGTACAACTCAAATTACCTGCTTTTGTTTCTTTTGAAGTTAAAAGGTTTATACAACCTTGATAAATTTTCTGTTTTCTTGCTTAGCGTTGTATGGAAACGGCTTGTATTGTAAAGCCACCCCATAGCAGTAAGACAGATATCGAATTTCATGGCAAGATGCAATGGCTTCGGAAAAAGAAAGGGGGTGGAAGAAAAAATAAATTTTAGTGCTCCAAGAATGATATCACAAGTTAAGACATAGTCTACCATTTTGAGTGAATAGAATTCAGCATTTAATATCGCTGCCAGGGAATGTCCAGTGAAGATGGAAGTTGGACCATTCAAAGCTCTGTGTCATACATTTTTTTTTTAATATCTCTGATGACGTAAGGCCCATCTGCCTAGCTGTTTCACCAAAAACTAGGGAGATAAGCATTTTCCATACCCAAAAAATCAAGAGATTAGTAAAAAAATAGGGAGATTAGTAATTTTCAACAAAAACAGTGCAATGGAAAGAATCATCACCCACATGCACAGCACAGGTTGCCCATGTAGGTCTATTTTCACGTACATTGAAGGTGCATGTACACCCCCTCTGTATGCACAGCCCTTCACAAACTATAACGATTTATTTACAAAGCAACCATCTGTTGGTGTGATAATGCTAATGTATGGTATGACAGTAGAAAATTTTGTAAACAATCTGATTTTCAATGCACTTTATGTTAGTTTATGTCCAATTACTCAAATAAACCTTGCGCTGCTTTGGCTATTTTCAAAAATGTCGTAAATGGACCTAAAAAAACCCCCAAAAAAACGCGAGATCAGAATACGAAACCAGGAGGTTGGGAGATCTGCTCAAATGTCGTGAGTCTCCTGGTAAAACTGGGAGAGTTGACAGGTCTGCTGAAGGTACCCTCTAATTGTTCATTCCATGACATTCTCTCTTTGCCGTAGGTTGGTATCGGTTTCAGATGTTTTCAAACAGCATTTGAGTCATCAGCTGTTCACAAATTGGAATGTTCTTTACAATTTTCAGGGTGTCGAGCATTAAGGGAGATGTTATCGATCTGTGCTTCCCACACACAGTTTTGTAGGTTTTCAAGTGTCTTAACCTTTGAATATACCATGTAGATGATGCAAAAGACCATGTGTTCCCTCCTTGGGCTGCTTGCCCAAGATACGACAGCAACTCTCACCTCAATAGTTGCCTCTCTACTGGTGGATTTTCAGCAGTGGCGGCACCAGGATTTTAAGTGGCAGGCAAATGGAGGGCAAAAGAAAATATTGGGGGGCAAAAAGTTTTTCGTGCTATGTGCGAAATCGGGCGCGGAACGAGAGACCGGGTGGGGTCCGCCTTAGGGCCCCTGGACCCCATCCGGTCTTGCTCTGAGGTTTTAGCAAATCTCTTGGTAAAAAATTAAGTCTCAGGATCGATGTTAGTCCA
>VJOZ01148391.1:0-10619 GCA_009801055.1 Stichopus horrens | reverse complement strand
GGGGGGTCAAGTTGGGGTTGGACTGTCATCTATAGACTATGACCAACGGTACCAACTACCAAAGGATTATTCAGTTCCCAATTCCATCCCATGACCTTGTAATGAAGAAATGGAGGCTACTTTATTGTACAGGATCCATGTTGCAAATCCGGGATTGTTTATAGCATGCAGTCCTTTTGAAATACTTATGAAAAATGTTAAATATGAGCACTATCGGACACCGTCAAGCAGACGTTGGTGACAGTTTCATTGCTTTTCACTGTCACTGTGAATCTGTGAGTTGGCCAAAGATACCCCGTTCAGTCCAGTGATAAATGCGCATATGCATATCTATATATGCATTTGGGGGACTTGTGAATTATTATTGGTTTGGTATCGCGCGATATATTCGACAGAATGTCTCTTAATTGAAAGGGATCAAGTAACAGTGTTTAAAGTCCCTAACCGGAGTAGGAAGGATAAATCAAACGAAGATACAGGTCGATTAAAAGCATAGTCTCGAGGCTAACTGCTCCGGTAATGGGTTTCATATAAATAAACAAACGTCGGGGCAAACCGTTCGTCCCATATGTACTTCTGCTTGAATCCTTTCTACGTGCTATCTTCTGAAGATGAATTATAATCATCCCCCTTTTTTTCAATATAATAGCAAAGTATTTCCAGATACCTTGATAACGGAAATAACGTAAAATAATCTCAAAAGTTATAATACGTAGCCGGGACTTATCGAGATCTTACTGAAGAATACAAAAAATGGTTGCGCAAGTTGGGGGAAAGAAGTCAAATGTTTCTCCTCTTGATATGGTAAAACACAGAAAATCAGGTGAAAATAAGAAAAAATGTTTATTCCGTTCGAATGTTCTTGAATGGTGTTTCCATGAAACGAGCAGATTCTTTTCATTGTTTATTTGCTTGGATCTGTTCGCTTTTATTTCGTCTGGTATATTAGCATGTAGGACAATCTATCCGGTATATGCATCATTGAAATATAAGTAAGCGGCAGACGACTTCATTAACACGAGGCATATGTGTGTTATATAGCGTGGGGAGTTGATTGTGACTTGTATTATGATGACGCTTCCAAGCAACAGAACACAAGAAGAAAAAAATACAATTAAGACAATGACAACACTGCCCAACGACAGAAATAGCAACCAACTACGCCATGACGGTGGGACCTTTGTAGTTTTTTTTTTCGTCTCCATTTCGTGAATAAAAACCATTTTTCGTTGGCGTCTATTAAGACGGGTAGTATTTAATCAAATGTCTCTGTCGTGGACGCTGATCTATTGCGTTCGGTACCGCAGCTTGCACTCGAGACCGCTGATGATTGAAACAGATGTTTGTAAGTGTTAGAGGAGTTACTCTTTTATGGTGCATCATGGTCACATTGTCATTATAGTTGTCTGCCAACTTAGTTGTCACGGGTATATACTTCGATTATACGTCAAATAGATTTGTGTATATATATATAGGAAGACCTTTTGTCTGTGGCCCATTCGAAGACACAGTAATGAAACTGTTAGACCTATGAGAAAATCGGTGATTATTTTGCTAAGGGATTTAAAGGCATATTAAAATTAAATATCACCCAAAGGGGGTGAGAGTGTTGTTCAGTACTGTTCCCCCTGGGAGAACAAGTCCCACCCATCTTACCACAAATGTACCGACATTATAACCCTCAGCGAAAGATGGACATTAGGCCCCGGGCCGGCGTATCTATGGTAATATCATCCATTCTGAAACTCTTTTGTAAGTGCATTTAGAATTTCGTTAGAATCCAACCATGCACAATCAAAGCAGCATTTGAAGATAAATATTGACATGATTTTTTTTTTGAGAGAGAGAGAGAGAGGATAACTGTATTGATCTTATCGATCAGTCTATAGTTTTGCCACACTTATATCTTTTAGAAACTGGAAAATAACGTGGGTGTGTCGGACACCCGTTTACATTTTTAAAGGGNNGGGGGGGGGGGGAGGTTGGAGAACACCGTGAATACTATAGGACCCAAAACTGAGACTGATGACGTAAGTACTGTAGGTGGCAGAAGGACCGGATGGCATTTACCAAAGTAATCAGATTTCAACCACGGTGTTCTCATAGCAG
Source organism: Stichopus horrens (assembly GCA_009801055.1). Taxonomy (NCBI): domain Eukaryota; kingdom Metazoa; phylum Echinodermata; class Holothuroidea; order Aspidochirotida; family Stichopodidae; genus Stichopus; species Stichopus horrens. The sequence continues at coordinate 8,510 of VJOZ01148391.1, read as the reverse complement.
GTTCAGTGGATTGTATGTATACAGATAAGAACATATCGAATGCCACGCTAAAATCTTCCTCTCGGTATTTCACACATGATATTACAGTGACATGTGTGTCGTCACAATGTATACAATTAGCTGGAATTTTTAAGCTTTTAGGTTTGTGAATGTGTACTCGATATACATCGCAATGAACGTAACGCCGGCTAGTTTAGAGCTTCATAAACCTCGAATTGCCTAATTTATAGCCTTTTTATTTATTCATCATCCATCTAGTCTATACAGTCTCCATCTAAGAATAGATGAGAATAACGACCGTTCCACTGTGGATAAACTTGACCTATTTTTGTGTCAAGGCTGACGATTCCACCAGCTGCCAAAGACGTGTCTTGGCGACCTTGGTATATGGTCTTCTCAATCAATGTCAGATATCTTTCTTTGAATATTAAACGTGACTACGGCGTAATTAGAGACAGGTCTTGTTCTTTTGGTAAATTACTCACACAAACATTCTTCGTTGTATGTGCTGATTACCGTCGAGAAAAAGGGTACTTTAAGGCAAGGCATACCATATGAGGTGTTCATTAAGTCGAAATAATAACGTCATCGATTATCGAACAAATATGCTTTACAGAACCATGTGGGAGCAGCTAGGAGACAGAAGTGACCAATGGCGGGTCTGTTATGTGCAGGGTTTTCATAATGTTCTATAGAGGTATATCCCATGAACGTCACGCCAGGAGTGCTCAATAAATCATCCGACATTTTCCATAAAATAATTTTTATCAAAAAATATTAGTTCTTGGGTGATGTTAATGTAAGAAAGAATGATTCCGCGAGATCAGTGCCTGTCCCGTCCTCATAATTCTGCATTTTAATTGTAGTTCTATTACTACTGACAATTTGTGACAACCGATTGTTACTGCAAGGAAGATTGCTTGTCTTGGTGTTTCGAAATTAAGCGAATTTTCTCGTTATAAAAGGAAAACACAAATAACGCAATGATGATTGTAGGGCACCCCTGGTGATAAAAAGGGCGTTTTCAGTTTGTGTGGAGTCACTTTTATATAAATGTGGTCCGTTGACATGTATACATGGAACAAGTTTCTATCAAGATGCATGGTGGGTATTTAAAATAGCATGAAGGAAGCAAAGGTGTATATATATTTATACATATACTTAAGGAAAGAGGTGGCAAAATGGACAACTGCTGTTCAAACATTTTTTCCCTTAAGCGCTCTTGAATAGCGTTGGCATCAATGAAATATCTAGTCTGGGAAATTTCAGTGTGTGTATGAGTATGGTTGGAGATGATAAAGTACAAAATACACCACAAAGTATCTAACACACATTCCCGTAAATTTTAGAATCATGTGTGGAAATTTCCGGAACGTGAGACATTCTACTACGTGCGGAAATCAACTAAAACGTCAGGTTGCCTCACGGAAACTTATGAAATAAAGAAAACTTGAAGGGTTTTTACCTTAAGAAATGATTCTTCTGATCTGACAATTACTAGACTGTGCTTTAAGGTACTTCTTCAATAACTGAGTCGTTGTGAAAATATTCAGTGTTGCCAAGTGTTGTCAATACTAGACTTCTATAAGGTTCTCTATACTTACATTTGCCCGACTGGAGGCAACGATTTATCGCAGAGTCACATGAAAGCACGTGACGTGCACAAAGCATCAGTCGGACACGCATTGGTGCATAGAATAACATTATTAGTTACGTTAGCTAATAAAACAAAGAGCAGTGTTTGTTTGCATCTTCAAGTACAGAGGTCGTGCACATTATTTATGTTAAGTTCCATCCACATAGAGATCGATTACACCCGAGGATAAGAATTTCTACGCACTCATTGCGTAACAACGCAAAGACGACTTTTAAAGAGTTCTTCTCAAGCCTGGTAAATGTGTGAGTTGGCTTTATTGTCATCACCTACACAACATTTCTTTTATGTATTTTCAGCATAGATGGAGAATTAATTAAGCATATTAGTGGGTTTCTTTGGTTTATGAAACTGAACCAATGAGTGGCAACAGTTGCGCACTTCATGCCTGTGCATATCTTTATTGTCTGCAGTATATATTGACTCTGCAGTATGTTGAGGCACTCGCGCCGTTCATGACGTCAGTGCAGCGGTTCTGCTCTGCGCTCGGTACAATACCTGGTGAACTAGTTTTCTTTCAGTTCAGAGGGTACGTCAGACTAGGAGGCCCTGTTATCCGATGGTAATATTTGCCATTCTACGACACTCGTAATAATCGAATTATTGTTACAGTTCTTCTGGAATAGTAAATCAGCCAAGGAAGCATGTTGCCATTACCAAAAGATAGAGAAATATTGATTCATCCTATACAAATAACGACGTGTAACTCACATCCGGGGTTTCGGTATTCCTGTTCTGACTGACGTTCCATCCACCCTCTTACACCATTTCAGGTTGACGTTCATCTTCTCACAGAATTTAATCCTATACCGTACACAGAAGTAGGTTTAGGGGATTACGTAAGCAGTTAATCACGATGGTTCGGAATTTATTACCTACATTTTATGGGCATAAGTCCCCGGGAACTGTATTTCATGCATGCGTGAAGTGATATAGGGTAAAATAAGCTCAAGAATATATTTTTTTTTCTATTTGGGGGTTCTTTGCTAATGTCAGTGTCACAACAGATGACAAATGTCGAGTACTGTTCCTTAGCGTGGCATCAGCGAAGGTTTTGAGCCTGTCACTTGGGATAGAACACAGTGACACTCTGGACGATAATGTATAATAAAAGAATGTGAAAGAGATTTTTATGGGCCGCGAACGTCAGTATATATTTGGAGCCTGGGAACACGTTAAAGTCACATCTGTGGGAGGATACATATCACCCAAAGAGACGAGTAATAATTTTACCATTAGGGATACACTTTAATGCTTATAGGTCATTGGATAAGCTTTATACAAATGACCAACTGTCCTAAATTAATCATCATCAAATGAGACGATGAAAGATAGTTTGAAGGCCCTCAACAGGCTTAAATTGGCACAGATTGCATGTAGGACTTCTGTACAGTCTCTCATAAAAAAGTTGAATCCCTCGTAAACCAAGGAGGATGCGTTGTGGAAAAATATCCAGGACCTTCCTTCATTTGCTGTAGACAAAATACATCACCAGGGAACTGGAGACATAAAGTTCAAATAACGAGAGTGTCAATTATGATGGACTTTTACCACACGAGGAGATTTTTGGCTACGGGGCATCCCGCGAGACCGGAGGTTCACGAGACCGATAGGTTCGCGAGACCCCAAATCCAAAAAAAGTTCACCAGACCGAAAGGAAGAAGAAAAAAAAAAACGTCGTTACTGACTGGCTCATTATAAAGTTATGGCTATCGCTAGACCTTTTAATCTTCCCTTAACACGGTGCTTTGCCCCCTTCAGGTTAACTTAAAACTGGGGAGTAATTGGTCAATACTGAGGATTACCTTTCAAAATGCAAACCTATAGTATGTCGATTAAACGTGAATTGGATCTTCGGTCTCCTGGACCTTCCGTCTTGTGAACCTTTGATCACGTGGGCTGAAATCTTTGCCACAAACCTCTTCCCACATCTCTCATGCCTGTTTAGTATAACAGAGGCATGTTGTAATGAGGTAACTTCGATAGTAGATGTTCCTGATTTGCAGGACTTTTTTAACAAGTCGTCATTGTGTCGTCTTACATTGAGCATTATTGACGCTGTGTAAGTCTCAAAATAGCTTTAGAGATAGATAGCTTTAGAGATTATAGTTTACATGGAAATAGGTTGTGGGGGGGGGGGAACAATCTTGTCTCCAGTTATGGATCAGTTAATTCATACCCGTGTCCAGACACTGCAGGAAACTTTCATCCCCTCCGTTCCCTTCCTTTAAGAAAGAGCGCCACTCCATCCGGGCTGGATGGATGCCCTTGTAAAGGAATGCTTGTCTTGTAAAAAGTTGTAAATGATCTTGCCCCATCGTAATTGACAGACTTTTTTCTCCGATAACCACTAACTAGGATCATCATCGGACAACAGTTTATAAATTACGAGAGGTTACACTGAATATCACATGTATAGGCTATATAGCAGCCAAACAATGGAATGAATTAAATCCTATCAGATAAAACTACTCTTGTAAAGTTTGAAAGAAATGATTTCTAGTGTTTTATAAGCTACATGTAGGTAATTTCATCATTCGTTTTCAGTCCTAATAATGTCTTAATGTTCAGGAGTGTCTTCGCCTTCAGTTTTCAAGTTTATCTCGTGGCATTGAATTTCAAGGAGCATATCTTAGAGCTTAGGTTTGATGTACGTTTTTCATCTTTCTAAAGCTTTAATTTTTCTCTTTAACATGTTTATTTTCTATTTTGATGTAAGTATACTTACATTTTTTAACTTTTTTTTGCTTAAAAAAATTACTTTCGCAGTTGAAGGGACTCATGTAAGACTATCGTTCTACACGCTAAATGAGGTTTACACTTAAATGTTAAAATAAAGTAAATAAATAATCCCACTGCCAAGTATATGAGTGGAGACAGAAGGGGGAAAATATCCCCCCCCCAAAAAAGAAAAAAGTTTGCGTGCACCAAAAGTGTTCTCAGTGACTGCTGTCCATGAAGTTAAATTGTGAGTCCCTTTAAAGAGAAAAAGAGCTTCTGTAAAAAGACTTGAAACCATCTTGCGGAACCTCCCTTGTGTACTCATGGAAGTCAAAAATTGGTCACTGGGTCAGTGGGATGTTTTATTTCATAGACGGTACATGAAAACGACAGAAACATGACCTATGTGACCTGTGTATCTGTAAGATTTATTGTTGTAAACCGTGACATAGATTATCGTGTTTGAAAAATAACAAGCCTACTTTTCGCGAACTTATGACCCTTGTAAATTTTGTTTATGAAGAAGGAGAGTGGAGATATCCCAGCCCCTCCCCCCTCTCTCTGTCGCGTATTGCAGTATGTATATGTATAGTTGTTCCTGGCTTGGAAAATCCCTCAAAGGACGGTTTGGGATCACATGTTGGCTGTTGTGATTGTTATTCATTGGCTGATCCAAGTGTGTTTCTGTTATTTTTTTTTTTAAATAGCCTATTTTTAAATAGTCTTTTTTGGGAATTTTTATTTGTTAATATTTTCTGTAATCATCTATCCCCTTTGGACTCAGATTAAAATTTGGATAATTATCACCCAGTCCTGGGTTCACCGTTGGTAAAATCTTATAGAGTTTTGGCTGGATTCGGTTTTTTTTTTTATAGATGTAAGTTAACAGCAGCCGTCGAGAATTCTTAATTTCACCTTCAGTGAGTCCTCAGTCTCAGGTTTTGGAGTACTCTTTTGTACCCACTGCCCTGCTATCCCACGTAGGATGAACAAAGACGAGTCCGTGTATCTGAGTACCCTAGAATGAGTTGAAGATTTAATTTATTTTATTATTAAGATTTTATCGGACCGGACGACGTGTAAGTTAGCATGGTTTCTGAAGAGTACTGAAAAAAAATAGTTGTAAACGATTACTTTGCGGAGACTTTTTTCCGTGTAACAGAGGGTATATAATTGGGCAATGTTGGCGCGGTCTACAGATCTTTCAGGACTGTGTACTGACCTCTCACGTTTTCAAGTTCTTTTGAATCACTCAGGTCAGTTTTAAGAATGACTATTTCATCAAACAAGATGAATAAAATAATCACTTTATATGATAGAAGTGCTGGACAGTGGCAACACTCAGGGGACATTGTCCCCAGTCAAAACTTTCTCCTCCACTATTTGACACCCCCACCACTCAGGTGAAGTGACATGACAAATACTTACATTTATGTATCTTTTTCCTGTTCACGTTTATAATTTTGCATTTACCTTTATGTTTAAGGGAGTCCATGAGACTTAGTTTTTCACCCAGAGATGTGATAAATCCTCGGAGCTTCCGGGGGGCTTTTCTCCTGGACCCCAGCAGGAGGCATAAGTTTTCATGTTGTCGACTTAAAGTAATAAACGAAACGATTAAAAACGTTTGGAAACCTTTGCATGATAAGGATACACTTGGAATCGTAATACATCTATTATGAGATTGAATTTTTCACCCAGAGATATACTAAGACCTGAGAGCATCTGGGGCTTTGTCCCTGGACCCTCAAAAGACTTTGCCTCTGGGCCCAACAATGGGTCGTTAATTAGTTTTCATATTTGAAGTGTACTATCCTGAGACTAAATTTCAACCTGAAATATGCTAAGAACTCAGAGATTTGGTGAACACCCATCGGGCTTTGTCCATGGATCCCATGAGGGGATCCTAAGTTCTCATCTTGTCAATTCAGAGGAGAGACTAAATAGCAGAAATAATTAAAATCGTTTGCAATCTTTGCGCAAAATGACGAACTTTGAACAAAAATATACCTANNTGGACCCCACCAGGGGGCCTAAGATGGACCCCTGGACCCCACTTGATAAGTTCACTTGATAAGCTTTCAATTTCGCGTTCGGTAGGAGATCCTTAGCCCCAGCAATGTTTTGTTCTCTCCCCCCAATCCTGGTACCAAGGCTGATTCCGGAGATACACTCAGTTCGAACATCTAGCATCAAATGCAGCACTATTTCGCATCTAGACCACCCTACCGTGACGAAAGCACAATTTTGCAAAAGGGAGGTGGACACTCCTCCCCTTAGACCCTTCCCACAGGAAAACCATTACTCATCCACGAATCCATCGTCTCCCCTTACGAAACCCCGAACCCCCGAACAATTTAATGCAATTAGCTATGATTATCCATTTACAGGGCGGTTGGTCCGTCGTAGCACTAATTGGGGGCGCTAAGCTGAAAAGAGGGTGATAACTTGCTTGAAGTGGTGACATAAAAGGGCATCAGGGAATAATCGATTGAAACTTACGAAGTTTTAATTAATAGTATTTTTGTTTATCAGTAGGCCAAGGATATGAATGCACTGACGATAGATGATTCTGATTATAAAAGTTTGAAGCTCCTAAAGTGTTCGTCAGTTTGAAAGTTCTTCAATTTTATCTTTGTTCTCCAAGATCTTCAACTAGGTCTTTGTTTTGAAAATTAATTAATTACTTTTCAGGTGTGATTTTATCTCAGAATGCACTGCGTATCATCTATATTGCATGTATATAGCATCTGAAGTTCGATTTTTTGTAGTTATTCATACTAACCAAACTGAACTATCTAGACTTATAGCAGGTAGACCCTGAAGACAAATTTAGGATTAAAAATATAACAGTGTATCATTTGTACTGGGGCTTTTATGCAGTTGGACGTATCATGCCCTCTTGTATTCAGAATACACTGAAATAAGTGACTATTATAATTTTGCAAGACGCATAAACAAATGAAGAAGGGGTCGCTAGAATTCTTAGGGTGGGGGGAGGGAGAAACGGAGGAAACGTTCACCTCTTTCTTGAGAAGAGGGGACATTTGTCCACGGTCCTTCAACTTTTTGTGAACTGAAACTAAAACGTGAGGTTACTAAAGGTGACCATACTACAGGCAAGACCTCACAATCATGAATATTTCGCCCAGCAAGATGGAAGAAAATAGAAGAAAACGCAATTAAAATCGTTACAATACTTTTAAAAGCAGGAATTCTTGTATGTATAATCTATTCAAAACTTACATCAAATGTAGCACAATTTGCATTTGAGCCAACCAAACGTAAGCAAAAAAAAAAAAAAGTTAAAGGTGAATGGGCCCTTAGACCTTGCCCTAGAATGACGATCAGTCATCAGTTACTTCAGAAAAGGTGCGGCACCCATCTTGGGCTCAAACCAGATTTCCCTTCAGATGCTTCCCCGTCCCTCCCATGCACTTCACGGGCGGATACAAGGTTTCTCTTTAAGGGGTGGGGTGAAGGTCCCGCAGTGTGAGAGGGTTGTGACCCATCTTGAGGGTTTGCATAAGTAGCGATCTCAATATGGTATACACTAGTCTCTTTAAAACCCCAAACCGTCATGAGCCTGAAAAGAGCCAGAGAGGAATGTCTGCGATAGACGAAATGCTCAATAATTAAAAAAAAAATCCTATAGTTTATCAAAGTGATAAATCTGTTTGATAAAGATCAAATAGGATGTTCCGCAAGGTTCCATTTTATGACCAAAATTATTCTCCGTTTTCATAACATATTAATAACATTAGCCTATGCAATTGTTCGGATACTACTAATGAAGGTTTAATTGCCGTTTGCTGTGACAGCTGATTTACTTAGTTTAGACAATAGTATTGAAAGATTGTGAGCAAGTGTTTTAATGAATTAAAAGAAAATAAAAGGATGCATGGTTTATGGTGGACAAATTACCACTGAATTTATGTTGTTGGCACAACATCATTACATTACGCATAGATAGGCCTAACTTTATTGTTGAAAAGGCAAATTCAACCAAATTCTTAGGTGTAATACTAGAATAACTTACTTCGGCAGAAACACATACTCTACTAAGAGAGTAAAATCATCCAAAGCTAAAAGTATGGCAATATTTTATAAGATCAAAGACATTCTAGAAGCGAAG
>VJOZ01148361.1:0-11215 GCA_009801055.1 Stichopus horrens | reverse complement strand
CTCTACTTTAAGGTCAGTCTCATTGGATTAGCATATATTAAAGTTTCCGATGGATCTCCATCTAAAAACACCTCCCTGTTTCTAGTGCATGCCAAGAATCAGTAAGATGTTTTCATTGAATTGATCAACTTATCACATCTAGCTGTTTGCTTAGTACAAGCCCTCAAACTGCTGGAAATGTTTATCATGAATGCATTCCAAATTGTTGTGAAGTTATGTATTGATTTTCCCCAAAGTGGTGGTATTTATGTTAATTTACTCACATTTTGTTCATTTGTATGCTATTTTTAGCTCTCATCAAAGTCTGGAACAAGTGCAATGTAAAGTTCAAAGTTATTATATACTTGTTGGTGTGGTTGTGACTTTATGAATATGCATGACTTAATGTGCGACCAGTTCTACAAATTGTTCAATGTAATGTATATACATATATACAATTGCACTGTAATGTGAAAGCACATGTCACTTATGATTTGTATGGTATCACTGAGCCACTAGTGGTCATCTAAAAATTATTAAACTTGTGCGCACATTGTCTCCCGAATCAGGAATTCCAGATTGTTGCACCATTTTGTTTTTCCTTTCATTCAAATTTCATGTGAAATTCATCACCAAACAAATAGGCCCATTTATATTGGTCACAACGGCAATATAATGCCGCATACCTGCCTAGATTACCCTAGGGCCACCTCAAACTCTCAGAAGACTCAATAAAGATTCTTCTTAAGGTGAGACCCAGCTGTGTATCAATGTATTCACAATAACAAGGTTTGATATGCAGTCCATGTTTCAATATTTGATGAATTATACAAAATGGAGATGATAGTAATTGGATGATAAGGCGCTGCAAATTTTGATTTGATTTGACATATTCAGCCTGAGTCAACAGGATTATTGCCATATAGATACCTACACAACCTGACCAGGTTGGTTGATGATCCCACTTAACACATGTAAACACCATCAAACTTTCAGTTCGTGCAACAGGTAATATAAAAAGCTCTCATGGTCTAACCATTGAGCAAACCTTTGATCAGAAAAGCTGCAAAGTTGCGGACATTGCTTGCAATGAAATGATGCAATACTTTTGACTTTCACGTTTAGAGAGCAGAGGATACTTCTCGTTTCTAAATGCTTGGACTGGCAGTCACTTTGCATTTTTTTTACACCTCTAGTTTTACACTTTTGAGGGGTTTGTTAAGTCCACAAATAGCACCAAGACTGTCATATCAAAGATGACCATTTAATGTGATTTAGCTCATTTGTTAACATTGTAGAATTTCTTCTGTAGCCTGTCATGGAAAACTAAAATTGCAGAGGAAGTAACAAGAGAACTTTTGTATTGTTGGAGAGTTTGTAACATTGCAATTTTTTTTTTTATATGAGGCATGCAATGTCAGTATAAACAAAAATATATATGTCTATATATTTATATGGTTGTTTTCTGTATTAATTAATCTTATATTTTCACTCTCCCAATATCTTCCTCACTGACATCCCACATGTAATGTAATTAATATGCCTTAGTTGAGTTAAGGTAACACCTGCTTGTGATTGTGTGCACAGGCAAAAAATAACAACACTGAAATTTCATGTCCAAAAGTTTGACAAGGCCTGAAATTGCACCATTCAGACAATTTTGGAATATAGATAGGTTCCAAATGCCTAATGCTGCGATGTGATTTCAAATTCTAACAGCAAAGTGTAAAATATGGTGATGTAGCAGTTGACAGTTTTCATTCAAATCAGCTGTGTTTCCTTGAACAAGACAATGGGAAGTATACCACTGTTGGATATTCAAATCACTAACGTTGCAATGTGATCAGTTTGCAAGTTAATTGTGAATACAGTTCTTCCTCTCATCAAATACTACAATTCCCGATTCCAAGGAGCGACGACTTGATAAGTGTTTTTGATACAACAATGAGACCTTTACAGTTGCATATTCAGTAAGTAAGTGCACATAGTAAAAACAGTTAATTTTCAAATGAGTTGCTCACTGTTGTTATGCCAATCCAGAAGCTTTTCAAAGTAGTTACTGTCATTTTCATTAATTGTAAGACTAAGTCAGTTAATATGCAACTGTGCAAGTACATTTGAAAATAAAGGAAAAGTCAAAATTTAAGCATATAACCTTATCCTTCCCGTTTTTCAGCACACATGCAATCACCTTAAGCTTCAAAGGCTTTGAACTGAGTATATTCAAGAGACTAGCATCCTTTGCAATTCTCCCAAAGTAATGCGCTACTATACCCTAGCTAGAATTAAGATAGGTGCCGATATGGCCAACCTTTATTGGAATACAGATGGGTATTTCATTGGTGTTCTTGACATTACATGATTATGCATTTGGCATTGCTTTCTTTTTGGATTTTACATGTTGCAACGGAACAGATTCGCTTACAAAAATGGTTATGTGAAAGAGCTGTGAGATGCACAATACTGTGTGTAACCATGAAAAACATGGTAGGAACTTGAAAACAATGGGAATATATTTAAATAGCTGAATTGTTTCTGTCTCGAAGTTAAATGTACATTTTGCATAAGGAAAGAAAGACAAACATTTTTAAACTGACCAAAAAAAACATGATTTTTTTATTTTTCTGTGTCTCAGAGTTTCTTCTCCTAATGGGATTCTTTGTTATTGTTACACACCTCTTGAGAGGTGAAGTAGCTTAAAGCTCAATTTATGGTAGCTAATTTACAAATTAATAGTTAGACATGACACTGACTTTTTATTTCAATGCTATGATTTCAAGGGAGTACAATCGAGACTTGGAGAAGATCAGCAGGTCTGAACTCATAAGGGATTGCTGCCACTGTCTCTGCAGGGAAAATTGAATGTGTCTGTGATAAACAGGAGACATGTACACTCCAGTCTGTCCTGGTAACTGCAACTCTATTCCTGAAAATAGCCCTATGAAAATGCATAGCTGTGACCCTCTCCTCCATCCCTCCCAACAAAGCATTTTGCTTTGCTACACACATCAGTGTGTCAGTTTTGAAGCAATTCTATGGAGTAGCGTCCATGTTATGGCTACTATTGACTAAATTATTCATGCAGAAGAGCCATGAGGCCACCTAGCTGGATGCGGTTTAAAGTTATGGATAACTTCAAGAATTTTGAAATAGTATCAAGTGATGAAAATGTTTACTGAAATTTGATACACCTAGCATAGGGCACCAGTATGTGAATGTTAGTTGTGCAGGTGAGTGAACTCACTTGTGAATTCCATTAAAATGCCATTCATTTTTTTTTCTTTCTACACTGTCAACATCTGAAAATATTGAAACATTAGCTAGTAATTCACTTCTCATCATTCTAAATACGCATCTGGGTTTGTCTGGTGCAGTTTGAAGTTGCAACTGTAATGGACAGCTAGGGCTACTTGTCCACAACTAGCAAATGTTAAGATACACCTAACCCAGTTCCACTGCATGTTTAATGTACAGAGTAGAACACACATTAAAACAAACACGATGCAATTTGTAACTGCTTGATGCAACTTCATTGTACGGTTACCTTAAATCACAAACAGTTCATGTCTTTTTTTGTCCCTACACATCATCAGATCTACCACATAGCATCAAATATTTGGATTTTTTTTGTTTCCCTAAATATGTGGTCAGATGTTAAACAGATTTTTTGGCTGTTTTTTTTACAGTACCTGCAAACACTGGAAAAGGAACATTTTTGCCAAACTGTGCCTTACATCACCAAACTGTTTTTAGCTCCTTTGCTCAGTGTGTATTTCGCTGCAATGATGACCTTTCTCTACAGTGTGACACCTTATATAGTAATAGAAGACGCTATGGATGACTTGCTTTGGTACAGAGGTAGGAACAAACCCTTGCCCAACTCTTGATGAGCCACCAAAAATCCTCACAAAGGAACACATTTTACAGCCAAACAATGTAAAATACAATTGTCATTTTGATCATTTCTCAGAATTTTTGTATTTAATACTTTACAAGGATTAAACTGTACAAATACATTGAAACATTTTGAGAAGGCCACACACCGAGTATGACAATTATACTTAAATATAATACAAAAAGATCCCCCCAGGTGGCATTTAATGCAACCTCAAAATAAACAAGATGGAACCCCTTTTGGTTTCCTTTGCCCTTCAAACAAACCACTTTAGGGGAGCATTATGCACCCTGGGATAGTCGATCATGAGGACACTTACAAGATGATAAATGGAATATTCAGTTTGGAGAAAGGATTTACTGCAATTCTCCGCACATCTACCTTGGCTTGCATTAGAATATGGGAACACATCAAGGTGTACTTATGACAACACTTCAAAAAGATGACAACAAGGAAGGCATTACAAATACAATACCGAGGTTAACGAGCTAAGCATTACCTGGTGTGGGTTAATAAAAGAACTTAAACTATTGTTTCAAAAGTTCAAACTTAGAGAATATCTTTTAAGCATTAGAAAATGGTGTCAAGACTCATTTTCAGATTAAACCCTCCCATTAATGGTGACTGTCCACAAGCAATAAACAGTTTTCTCCTTCAGGACTATCACAACTTCCTGACCACTTGACCTATTTTAGGAGATAAACCTATTACTGTTGTCATTAAGTCAAGAGGTTCTCACCACCAAATACATATTCAAAGGAATGATCATGGCTTGTAAAATATTGTATCTATTAAACAGCCACTAACCAGCCACAAAAGGCATTCTTGTTTACTTCAAAGGTTTCCCAGCCAACGGGGCACAATATGACAACTCACCCCCCCTCTCTGCATGTGGCCAAATCTGCCACTGATAAGATCATAGCTGCAAAACATTTCAAACTGCCAAGTCATCTGTCTTACAAATAAAATGAGGCTGAATCCAGACTTTACTTAATTAGGTAACTACTTCCTCCCTTATCTCTTCAAGGAGGTACCTATTATTACATAATACAGCCCAGTAAATGAGGAATGTCAGTCTTCACTACTAGTTTCTTGGCCAAAGTATGATTGTTATATTTCTTCATGTAACTACCTACATCAAAATGGCTCACTTGAAGATGCCTTTCATATTTTCTACCACAGCAAATTTAAAAGAATAATTTTTTTACTTCTTGTCGATACTTGACAGTTAAGCATTAAGCTACTCATCGACAGGTGTGCGACAAGATTGGATCAGTTTTAAGAAACTTACCAAATTGCTGAAAAACAGTCAAAGATGAAAAAAAAAGAGGAAAAACTACAAGATTTTGATTATGTACACACTTTTGCTGTTTCTTATCAAAACATAGTTCAAACAGTGTTACAAACTTCCTTACTTTCTTTTCCATTTCAATATCTCCCCCCTTCCTCCCCCCAAAATTATTTGACCTTAAAATTAAATTATACTCCAAACAAACTTTGAAATCATCAAACTATTTTGTGCCAATCAGCATCTTTTCACCTTTCCATGCTTCATAAGCAGCTTGGGCGATGGATGGCAACTTGTAATTCAATTTGACCTCTGGAACAATGGACATAGATGTCCATATTCCATTCTCTGCTGTGCTATCCCCATGAACACTCAAACGGACAAACTCTGTAACGGACGGTCTCAAACATTGTAGAATAGAAGGACTCCCCTAAAACTCAGAGGAGATCTGGGTTAGTTGGTCATTTTCAGCGACTAGCATTGATCAGCAGATTAAGTTCCAACCTGCAATCAATTTCTCTCTCTGCTATATTCTCAGTTTGCATTCACTTTTTTTAAATCTAGTACAGGAGAAAATGTTCCTCTTCTGTTGCCAGATGAAATGCAACAGATACAGTGCAACAGGTATCTGCCATACGTACATTCTGACAAACAGATGTAAACAGTTAGAAATTTAATAAACTCTTCATGTTGGACAATCACTACAACATGACTTTTCTTAGCATTAAATTTTGATACGAACCAATTCCCATGCGCACCTTAAGCATTGGCATTACCTCTCTGGGTTTCACCCTTGAGATGCTTATCCCTGCTGCCATAGGTATGGAACAACCAGGAATATACGGGGGATTACAGACAGAACCTGGCTTTCTCTATAAGTCCTGCCATGGCATGACATAAAAACAGTAAGTGGTATGTATCTATTAGGTCCAGGTGTGTCATACTGTTAAAACCAAACAGAGGATATTTACAAATCAAATGGCAACAACTTCATCTATCCTCCAGTGCAAGGGATAAGTCACACCAGATCAATCACATAAGATGATCATGGTTAACAAATACCCAGGTGTTTCACTGGGTATTATGATGGATTACAGTCACAAACTTCTTGTCCATAGGCTTTTGAAAAGAAATAAAGAGATGGGGGGTAGAGCTATTCCTCATTCATCAATGTTGCAGACATTTGGTCCATAGCTTTCTTTTATTATGGGAGACATATACATAGGGAGCAACTGGGGCAAAAACTGGTTTTGGTGGTTGGCGATACAGGAAGATGAGACCTCACCAGATTCTATTTGTACAGTGATTTTGATTTAAGAGAAAATGGAAACAAAATGTGAATAGCAAGGATAAAAAGGTTAAAAATCGCTGCATCACGCTTAAAACAAGCCCCACCTCTTTCGTAACGCTTTTTCACGTGCCTGTTTTCCACTTCCCTCTCCAGAAGAGTCTTTACCTCTGAGCACCACACCACAAGTTCCTTTCTCTTCTAACTTCTCAGCCCCCATTTTCAGTTAATGGCAGCCATTTTGCTATAGGCCAGATAGAATACGACACTGAGTGTTGTTGGGGGCATATGGTCAACAGTACTGTCGCAGTCGTCTCTCGGTTTCTTTGGATTCAATGCTCGTAGTTTCTAATTAGCTTGCCCTACAGAATACAGGGAGGAATCACTGGAAGTCTTGCCTGCCTGCTAGTCTGCTTTCTCCTCCCCATCGACATCTCCATCCTCTCGTTTCCTCTTCTGGCCCCTCTGTTCTTCTGTTTCTTTGGATTCTTCTTCATCAGCTGCCGGTTTTTCTGGTAACATGAAATAAAGGAAAATTTGTCACTTCTCTTGTTCTCCTCCATGGAAGGAAACTATTCAAGATTTTTTTGGGAAAGTTTATTACACACCTTAGTGGTGACCACGGTTGTCACCAGACCATTTTAAGAGATGGGAAATTTGTGACCGCTGTTCTGGGGGAGGGGTCTAAGGGGAGCTTCAACCCACAATTTAAAGTTTTTGCGGGTTGGAACGTGCTTCAATGCAAAATGTGCACTCTAGAGAGCAAAACAGTGACTGCAATTTCTGCAGTAATTTTCGATTCCAGGTTGCAAAGTATGTAGAACTACTTAATATTGATGTGATAGTAACAATGAGTAACTTTCACTCAGAATTCTAAAGAAATCTAACAATTTTATTCAGTTAAAGTATAAAATTTGTGCCGGGTGGTGATGCTGAAATTGACGGCGAGTGCCTGGTGGAGCTTTTGAGAGTTGGATAATACCGCCCGGCATGGTGACAACCGTGGTGGTGAAACAACGTTGGCTAACTCCCTTGGTGCTTTATTTTGTTGCAAACTTCTGATGGGTGGCTGGATGATGGTTGGGCAATGAAGTTGGGAAGTAATGTAGGGAATAGTATGACCAGTTGCTGTCAGCTAATTTCCATACATTTCTTAGTGGCTAAGTGTGGCATAGCATTCAAGTACTTCATTAAGCATCTGTCTAAATATTACACACTCTGTCCAATCCTTGATGCGCATGACTGTGTGATTTTCTTTCTTCATCTTTGTCACAGTCATCACTGTCTGCTACAATGCCAGTTGAGTCATGCTATCTTTCCATTCCTTTTTTTTTATTCTGTATGTACTACGCTGAGTCATATGTAAGGTGCAAATTTACAAAAGGACATAAACATCAGTTTCTACAAACATTCCTGACATCTCAGTGTGGCTTGTAACCACTTTTAGTCTGCTTGCATGGACCTTCTGAATCAACCCTAAATATTTACCGTAATAATGCAACAATGGCATGCTCTCTTGGCAACATTCTTCAAAAATGTCCTGTAATACTGTAGACCAATCCTAGATTACTAGTACAAGCTTTGATCAAAGGAGAAAATAAAAACTGGAGCTATGATAAAGAAAAGAATGTTCAGGAAGTCTCTTAAATCAATTCGTTGAAAAGCTTACATAAAAATCACACCGTGTCTGCCACAATAGCTTTGGACCATTTTAATATATCACACAACAGATTGAAGAATGGACTGCGCCACAACACAGCTTAGTAGCCGACATCAAACTAACTCAAATAATAGCCCACAACGGAAGTTTACAAAACAACATAAGGTTCGTAAGGTATGTCTTCCGGTCAATTATAGCAGTTGAATACTTCAGCACTGCCGCTAGTTCTTACGCTACCCTCACTTTTGCAATTCTAGCAGCTGCAATGTGCCGTAAGCACATTGGTAGCCACCCTCAATGGAACTATCAGAAAGAAGCAAATCTGTGAAAACTCTGAAAATATATGCTTGTGAAAGAGAGTTCACAATTAGATGAATGCATATCACTTTTGACATAAAAATAACTTTCCTTTTTGAATCACTCCCAAGTTGCAACGTTACATTGTGAATCTACCATAGGAATCCTGCATCGAAATATGTGGCACTCTCTGGATAAAAACAATGGTCACGACCAATTGTGTCTTAGCCAAAATGCAGTCCTCCTTAAAATTGGGCCATAATTTATTTAGTATGTGTCAAGGCTATATCAGTCTGACAATGTGTACAAAATGTGGCCAGTGCCATTAAGTACACAAGCTGAAAAAGAATATACTCTCTACATTGTCATTTTGGTTGCATGGGTTGACAATGTTTCCACTACTGGATGCAAAATTGTTCAACCTGTTGCATTCTTTGGGATGCATGTTTAGAATCCTGGCAAACACACTGATAAGTACTGTTAACACAATAGTTAGCAACCAAAGTTGATCACACCTGCTTGAAGACCACAAAATTTTTTTGGCAGTCTTCACTTCCATGAGAGATATGAAGGAGACAGACATTTCACACACCTTCATCTTCCTCCTCATCAATATCATCTTCTTCATCTCCATCTTCATCATCTGGGTTGAAGTCTTCCTCATCTTCATCGTCCTCATCCTGAAGAGTGACAACATAACAAGGTATTCATCGACATTATGATCATCAATACCTTATGTGCCAATATGAAGGTCCCTAGACCCCAAACAAAACATGTCACTCATATGTCAAGAACATATCAATTAGCCATAAAGAAGTGCATAGTTCACCTTAGTGTAGCAATTTCTTGTCTGTTTGTACCAAACCTTGTGTTGCACTCTTTTAAGGCTGATAAGGGCCCAACCAATTACAGGTCAATAGGGGCCACATTACAACATAACAAATGCAATTTAAGTACCCAAAAGTGGGGGAGATTGCAATCACTTCATAAATTGTGACTCTCAGTCTGAACACGTTTACCGAGTGTTGTTGCACTAGAGACATTGCAAAAATTCATGTGGCATTTGCAACTGGCAAATAACACAAGACCCTTCTTCTTTCTCAAACTGAAGGGAGAAGTTATGTTACCATGACGTAATATTACTAAGGCTTACTGACTTAGGTTTTAGCGAGGGTAACTATACCCTTTCCTGTCCACCTGCAACCTCCTCCTATCTCTCAATTAAAGAAACTCATGAGCCTTTAACAACCATCATGTCAACACACTTACTGGTAAGTCAGATTTTTGAAGGTATTCCAGTCCTACTTCATTCTCTGCTCCTTCTTGGTTAAGCTCTACTACATCCTCATCATCTTCGACATCAAAATCATCATCCTCGTCATCATCGTCGTCATCATCATCTTCTTCGCCTTCTCCTTCACCTTCTTCTTCATCATCGTCATCATCATCTTCTTCGTCGTCGTCTTCATCTGGACCATCTGCAGCATGAGAGTAATGTAAAATAGGCAATGATCCACAATTTCAAGGACTAATGTTACCTCTTCACTTCACTGTATGATCCTTAGCTGCTTAAATTGCTAGGCAACATGCAATTGTGAAAAGATTCTCAAAGCTTGTGTTTCCATAATTCAACAACAAATTCCATGAAATTCATGATTGCTGTATATATTTTCCTTCACACATTTCATTGCAGAGATTCAGTAGCAATGGGCAACCTGATATACTGCAGTGCCACTGACAGTGTGTTTATAACACATGCTAAGTAAAGCAATTGTCAACTTGATCAAATGCACAGGCTTTCTACCAGCCCTACAATTCCTATATCTCCCTATATGTTTTTGTCTCCTCCCCCAACATTAAATTGGATTAAGCCCTATTATTTGGTTATTTTCTCTTTTCTGGTATTTCCATGAGTCAAAGAATGCTGTGATCCCTGTTGTTGGCAAGTTATACTGTAGTTAATTGATACGGACAAGTTCCCCCTTATGGTCACTAGAATAATGTGCAGAAGACACATGCCAAGATGCTGTTGATGTCACCAAGCCATGTAGTGAACATGTTGGATGATATTGTCGAAAAGTTGACCTCATGGAAATGCCTGTATAGTATGTCAAAGCACACCCTCCCCCCGGGTCAAGAATCCTGAGTGCGCCACATTAGTAGAGGCATATTGTATTTCCATGTCACATCGAAATTTCGTTTTAAATTATCTGCCATGACTCCTCATTGAAGAACCTCGTCCATGTGTCATGTCCCTAGATACAAGAGTGTAGCTACGTCTCTGGGTGCATTTCAAATATCTTGTTCCCCCACCCTGCAAACAACGCTTGTAATGCCACTGGTTGTGAAGGTTTTGAGTGAAAACTGAAAGAGAGTTTCAATAATGTTAAGAAGACGGTTTTCCATCAAAGAAAATACTTCCAGGACCTTACTTGTAGAGAATGAGAATGGCACTGTAAGCACTCTAGGAACTACTTTTATCCAAAAAAATTTCTGGTGCCATCCGATGCTGGTGCTTTTTTTAGTTTTCACAAACTTTCCCCTCCACTTTTACTTTCTCTACATTCACGCCACCCCCTTCACCATACGCTGCCCTAGTCCACGTTCTCTCTTCAAAATGCCTGGATCTGCACTTTGAATTTGCAAACTTAAAGACCAAATGATAAGCATCCAGAAAAAAGCCAGCATTCATTCAGATCAGAAGTTGCAGGGTGAAATCCTGAAAGACAATCTATTAGAATTGTGTTTATATCTATTACCATTTTGAGATGTGGCTTATTCAAAGTTTGATAAAATGCAAAACAGATG
>VJOZ01147948.1:0-10668 GCA_009801055.1 Stichopus horrens | reverse complement strand
GAGGCTGTCTTGTCTTGAACATGTATTTTTATTTTTTGTAGGTGACAAATATTGAGGGTTTTCATTCAACAGTACTTAATGCTATAATTACCATTTTTCTGCTTTCAAACACCTCCCCAACGTCTCTATATTATGGTGAACAATCCGTGTAGAAAGAAAAATCAACCAAGGGCAAATTTTCTCAGTCAAACCCTGATTTCCCCTTTAACTGAAAGAAAGGTTTGGTCAAATTTTTAGCTGTTATTCAGTTTGTACTCATGTATAATGAATGTTTCATTTTTAAGTGAGTACTGCACAATAAGTAGGAAGTCTTTCTCAGACCTATAAATCCTTCTGCAACAAAAAATTGCATGTCAGAGAACTTATTTAACTTTGCCTTTAAGTTAGTACATAATAGAGGGCAGCAAACACCTTTACATCTTGTCCATTAGTTTCCCAGCTTCAGACAAGCTGAGATGTTGGCATGTGTTTCATTCCCCAACAAATGAACTAATACAAACTTTTGTTTCTTCTTGGTTGTAGAAACATTTCAAGTCAAGTGTAGAATTGAAAATTACTACGGTGAGTTTGACAGACATGAGCAGATTGACTGAGTGGAATAAAATGATTTCTGGTTCATGGCCACAAGCAGTGTTTACCTTAATCTATTTGTTTACCACAAATATGTAACCCCCCAGACAGAAATTTTTCTAGTCTACACATCCAGCATGGACAGACCATTTCAATAAATTAAAAAAATCTGTACCATTCTAGTCAAGTCAGTCAATGTCAAGTCAGGGAAACATTGGAACCCTTGCATAATTGAAAGGAAAGTTTCAGTGATGAGTTACATTTGGACGGGTTTGCAAATGAAAGATCTTATTTTGGTTTCAGTGCAGACATGTTCATGACCCAAGATATTGATGTTGGAAGATAGACTTCTATGGTCAAGAAGGATTTTCAGTTGCCTGAATGTCAGTCACAACATTGTATGGGAAAGCTGCAAATTACTCCAAAAAAGAAACAGTGTATAGGCCTATTTAACCCTGAAAATTGAACTTAAGATATAAAAATAGAGATCACAAATTTTAAACTATGATTTTAGTTTTTTTTCAGTCAGTTGATATTGTTATGAAAGACAAAGGATACTCAATTGGGCTATTATGACATCCCAGATTTCCCATAATGCAATGTACCACTGTGAAAGAGAACTTTGTCTAAAAATGAAAAACTTTGAAGCAGAACCTGCTATTGAGATACGGTTTTCACCAATAAGAGAAAAAATGTCAGTGCTCTTACATATATCGGTTTTCACCAATGAAAGAAAAAATGTCAGTGCTTATATATATATCAGTGCTCTTATATATATCAGTGCTCTTCATTGATAATGATGTTTGGTGATGAAGGGCATTGCAAATGTTTTGTTATACTGTAATTATTTGTTATTACTATGGTGGTTTGTACAGGTTACAGTATTACATCATTCGGTTTTCATCTGCTATGAAAATTTAAATATTTATACTTTAAGGTTTATTTCTGTCCTGCATCGTTCTTCCAATATTACAAATTGTTTGACTTTTTGAGTTTGGGCATGCTCCAATCAATTCAACTGATGTGCAGTATAAGAGGTGACCACATTTTACAAATCTAGCATGTAGGCAGTTCTTGGAAAGAAACATTAGTTCAAAATTTTTGAAACACAGGCTCTATCATTTAATTTTGATGTTTCAAAATGCCCTCCATTATTTTCTATGAATTGTTTTGTAAAATGTTTATTGCACTGTCAATTACATGTACCTTACTGGTGACATGTGTGGTATATGTACACCTTCTCAGAGAAAAGATGACTCAACAGCTGATCCCATTCCTGTAATCTTTCATTATGTTGATAGTGATGCACATGTCTGTGGAGCACATAACCAACCAATGGCAAAGTCTCATTAAAGTGTTTGATAATGAATTTTGGACAGAAGTTCATAAAAAAGAGACTACTTTCCCAAAATGTTTTCTAAAGAAAATGTGGTTTAAAATAGGAGTAAAACAGTATAAACTAAATTAGGGAAGCTTGGACTGATCTCATATTTGATATGAAGGTGCACCATATTGAAAAAACTAAAAACAAAATATTGTAAAGAACATTGTATTAAATGCAGGGTCAAGATCATTTAGGGTCAACAGTGGTCCAATAATGTAAAAATTGCAAATGAGATATCTCAAGAATGATACTTGGACAGATGTGATAATTAGTGTGTACCACATTGGGTTTAGGACCCTGATTGATTTTGGTGGCCTGTCATTGGTCATTTGGGGTCAACAGCGGTGAAATTGTGCAAACTTTGTAAGGTTGGAAGCTTTGACAGATCATATGTCTGGTATGTACAGTAGATAAACTGCATTGAGTAAAAGATGCCTCTTACGTTGTGGGGAAGGTTTAAGGTCATTTTAGGATCAATAGGGGTCAAATTGTGAAAACTTATAAGCAGGATATATATCTCAAGAAGGGAAGCTTGCACTGATGTTATATTTGTTATGCAGGTTTTGTGGGGTAACATACTGAGTGCATTTTTTTTTTTGCTTCATTTGGTAGATGCTATTTATTTGTGTTAACAAGATTCAGTTTGTATGAACCATGCTTTGACATCGAATGAGACAGGACCTTGGACATATCTCTTATTTAAAATGCATGTGTGCATGTTGAATACATGATGCCTATCTGCAATCATCATTCTTAAGTCAGAAGATGTCATTGTGTATATGGCAATCACTACATCACAATTGGTGATGCAATAAATTTACTGAAGTATTACAAAGACATCCTCACCTTATCAATATATCAGATACATAAATACCCTTAATTTCACCATATTAGAATCACAGTGTTATTTGCGTTCTGCTTCTTTTTTGCCTAAGTGGTATGAATAGTTCACAGCACTTACACGGATCACTGTGAGCTCTCATTTCAATATAATATCACTTCATTCAGTTGTCCAACATGGGAATGTGTTGTTTGGCGTAGTCATAACAGTTCATTCTCATAAACAGAATCATCCATACAGTCTGTTGACCAGGACTTTTAAATGTAACATAAACTTTGACAATTTAAATTTAGGTGAACAGTTTTGACGATGGAAATCTCAATGAGAAAAATAAGTGGTTGTCATTTTAGCAAAGTATTTGGTGCAGTCATCCTGAGTAACTGTATATTCCACTGTGCAAACAGGTAATGAAAATTTAAGGTACACGAAATATCAAGTGGTTGTAATTGAATGCCTTAATATATAATATACTTTAATTGAATTGTTACAAAATGTAGCCAACTGATGAAATATGCCTCTCGGGATGATGGGCTGCATATATTAGCAGTTGAATCAAGTCACAAGGAAGTATAATATTTCACTGGATATTTATAGCTTACAGCCCATAAAGAAAAAGAAGTGATCATGACTAAAATTCATCAACATCCTACCATCATTCCTTCTGGTTTCTTGTTTATTTTATTCCATTTCTCCAGCTTGGCCAGTGTGTGATGTTCATCTGTTACCGTTGCACCAAACTATAATAATGCCTATGTCAATTTCCCAGTTTTAAAAAAGCAGATGAGCATTGACACAGCTGACTTTTAATTGTTTCCTCAACAGAGTTGGTTGACCTTTCCTCAGTTTATTTGTCATTTTTTTTTCTCTCTCTCCCTTTGAAAGGTTGCATGCTTGTAAATTGGTATGCACTCTGCTCTTTCTCCAAACATCAGCAGGATAAGTTAGAGTGGAGAAATATCACCTTATCTACAGATTAAGAATGTACATGTCTGTTGGTCTCCCAAAGAATAAACTTCTTTGTTTGCATAAGACATTCTGAATTGAGAGGGAAATGTTAGGTACAGAGTCACACTAGCTTTGTAACACCCACTCTTTGGCAGAGAATGTGCCCCCCTGATTACAGCCTCCTGATTGGTGAAAAGTGTCTGTTAGCATTACCTTATTGGGTCATACATTCCTAACATAACAATGGTTCTAACAGCCTTGTCACTGTGCATCCCTCAAAGTATTCACTGTAGGTGCCTGAATATAATTAGTGCACCAGCAGTTTTAGGACACTGGCATAGCACACAACAGAGTATCCTAGTATTCAATTACAGGACTGATGAATTTTTGTGCTGCACCTCATTGATTGAACGAAAAAAAAAAAAAGGGCAGGCTTAATTGTTGCAGCTTTTGCTGCGGGGATTTTCCGGTGGCTGCTGTGTTTGAGAAAGTCGCAGTCAGGAGACTTGAGTACCATGGATGAAGCGTCTGGGAATGGAGTGCATTGCTATCACTTTTGTAAACTGTATGCAATATTCACAAGATTGTTCTATTGTTGTGAATATTGACTGTATCTTTGAAAGCTTTTTGTGTAGGTATCAGACCCTCTGGAGCAAGTCAATCAGTGCTTGCAGCAGGTATTAGACAAAAACATCACTGAATATATTGTGTGATGAACAAAGAGCAAAATGTGATACACAGATAAGCACTAATACAGGCACATTGATGAGATTATTTGCTCAACATTGTTGTAAAATATCATCAAGCCCAGGAGAGACTGTCTCAATAAATGCAACTGTAGCACTATTAGTAAATGAATAGCAACAACAACATACCAGATGTACATACTTTCGACGTCCAGTGATTCACAGAATCATGGCAAATGTTATGATGTCAATTTATAACCTCTACCAATGTGTACATCACTTCCGATAATTTTTTTTGTCAGAATGGCTTTAAGTTGTTCACCAAAGCATACAAAATCCATTAAATGTCCGTGTTGGAGGTCATTTTGGGGGCATGTATGCCCTTCATGATTTATGCTTAAAGCTGGAGAGAAGTTCTCAATTTTTCAATCCAAGTAATATGTTAAGTAGTCACATCTTGAGCACTGGAATTGTAAAACCAAGTAGAAGAAAACAACATACGTTAGTTTGATCAAGTGCTGATATTTTGCAAGTTATGGAGGTTGAATCAAAAGATGCAAAGGTAGTGACAACACACAAACATACCTTTAAAAGTGGTTTAAAAGAGTTGAAGAGGGCCACTTGCATGATGGCATAAACTTTATATACTTCAACTCTTTGGTTTGGTATCATCACAAATAAATTGCAATGATCAAGTTGCAGAAACAATATAGTTTGGTCATGAGGATGAGGTGGAAAGGAGATGTATATCATTATGGTGTTGGATGGGTGTAAAGGCGCATTCACACTACAACGATCCAAATTACGATCTGATTTTTTTTATTTTCAGTAAACATCTTCTCCATCTCTGATCGGAAAGAACCAAGAATTTGTCAACTTGTGTAAAGACATGATTTGTACCAGAGAACTACGAAAATAAAATGTTACCTAATTATTTTGTGACATCACCCCGACAGACAGCTTTTATCGGACACTCATAGTCCGATAAAAGCTGTCTGTTGGTGTGACATCACGAAATAATTAGTGTAAATTTGATTTTCTTAGTCATGCGATACAAATCATTTATTTACATAAGTTGACAAATTTTTGGTTCTTTCCGATCAGAGATGGAGAAGATATTTACTGAAAATAAACAAAAAATCGGATCGTAGTCCGATCNNTACAAATCATTCATTTACACAAGTTGACAAATTTTTGGTTCTTTCTGATCAGAGATGGAGAAGATATTTACTGAAAATATAAAAAATCGGATCGTAATCCGATCCGATATCGTTGTAGTGTGAATGCACTGTAAAGGAGATGGGCATGTGATGGACAGGAGGTATAGCAGGTTGGTGTGCATGATTATTTGATGTAAAAGAGATGTAGCAATTGAGATGATGTTAATGAGGGTGGGGTGAAAGGAAATTGTCTCAGGGTGCAGTATATTTCATTCTGTGATTTTGCATTGTTAAAGGTCTCCCTCTTCCTAATAAGAGGGACGGGATGGAGGAGTATTTCAGGATGGTGACCTTTGTATTTGGTGTCATCCATTACAGATGAATAGATAATGCTTATTGCCCTGAACTGTATTTTGATAGCATATCTGAAAGCTTGTCAATCTGTGCAACAGTTGCTTATTTTGTGATTTTAAACAGATGCTTCATATGAGGAGTAAGCTTGTCATTTCAAGCATAGGCAGTGGTGGTATGATTTGCTAGAAAAGTGGCCAGCTTAATCAGGCTGTATCTGCTATTATATTCTTCCCCACAATATGTTGTGCAAGGAGGGTTTCTTTTGTAAAGTGTCAATGAAGTCATGAAAGAATCTATTTAGTGCAGAGTTTTAATTTTCTATTATATGCCCACTGTCATCCTGTACAACCTAACATTTGTATATAGTTGGCCTAGTGGTATTTGTATAAAATATTTCAAAGAAATGTATGTATTTGTCTTCTTCTTTATTGCTATTTTGTAATGTCTATTTTTCACCAAATTAATGGTTTAATTTCTAAACCATTTTATTTCATTTTTGTGACAGAAAACAGTGATGTCAGTGTTCCAAAGCATCTTGCATTTTTCATTAAAGGTAGGTAGAATATGTCTATTACCTCAAAGATATATAGAAAACACAGAGCCCATCAAATTTTAACTACAAGTTGAAAGAAGAATTTGTCATTGCTGTCTTTTGATTGTGTCCTTCCAACATAACCTTCTTCAGATGATTTTTACCTGAGCATTTGTCAATTAAATCACCTCAGCTACTTAAGGTGAAAAAGAGAAGTAGTATATATATTGCAACACTACACTAGATTAATGATGGGTGCACCACCATTTTACTGAAAGCTGTGCTGCTATAAGCAAATAGAAATCCCTGAATTTTTTCTTTACAAAATGTAAAAATTTGAAACAGTTGAGTGAAAATTCTAGACTTTTGTGAGTCTGAAGTGGAAAATATGTGGAAATAAGTACTTGAAATAGAAGCAAATTTAACATTCTCCTCAGTGGTAAATTTTCTTTGACTGGAAAAGACAAATACACATTTAAAACAATTTGATCATCCCAGTATAGTCCCTCTGATGAATCAATAAGAATTTGTAAACAATGTGAGAAATTTAGGTGAGACTGGAATGTAAGTTATTCACCATAAATGGTGTCAGTTGCCTCTGACAAGCTTAAACTTGAGAATGGTTCCTATCATCTTGCATTCATAAAACTTGCTAGAATCCCAACAAACTCTGAACTTACCCCTTTGTCTTTCTGCCATGAGACTTATGCCTGTAAAAATACTAGTTTTGTTTTATATGATCTAAAACACAACGTCATGAAAAAGAAGTTTAACATATTGTGAAACTTTGAATTTCGCCAACTTGTTCCATTTTTATTGGCCCTGTAGTAACAGCTGTTGAAAAGCTTGGTAAGTCACTGATTGGTATAATGTTAATGCATGTGATTTAGGTGGTTCAGATGTTTCAACACAGATAACCAGGCTTGTAGTCATGGGGAAAGAGGGTATGCCCCCCCCTTCATCCCCAAAAATTTTAGTTGGAGGTCCAGCCTTTTTGGAATACACATATATGAAGAAAAGTTGGAAAATCTTGCTCTACTGTGCATCTTAAAACCCTTAAAAAATGAAAAAAATGTCTTTGATTCCTTCAGATTGGTCAATGTGGCTAAGTGCCTGCAAGTAACCAAAATTGCAGCAATCTACTTCCCTGATAAATGATAATGTGGACAAACATCAACATGTTGAATGTTGAATTGCTTGTCAGCTTTGTTCAGTCTTCATTCTGGTGACCCCTTCTACAAGCAGATTATCAAACTCTCAGGATAACTTCAGTTTGGATCCTAACCACTTATCTTTAAGCATTGTTTCCATTATCATCATTCCACCTTAAATTACACTGGCAGCTAGGCATTCCAACATGCTCTGTGTTGTTTGTTCTCCCAGTGGCATATTTGCTATACGAGTTTTTCAACATGGTGCTGCTGTCAGTTACATAGAATGACATAAATTAATAATGATGTTGCAAATCAGTGCTTCCTTATGTGCCCCACCCCACCCCACAGTATCTCTTTTGTACTTGCTCTTTCCTTGACATCACTTCTAGGAGTATGAACACCATGAATTACTATGTCCAAGAATATTTGCTTGTACAAAGGTAAGAAATTTTGGAGTTGGATAACAGGGCATGGTTCTAGGATCTTAAGTCATAAGAGAAGCATAGAAATGTTTTAGGATGTGTGTTATTTGAAACTGCAGCCTTAGTTTTGCTGTTTGCAGGTGACTGATGATGTCAGGACCTCTTTCTTCAAATTGCTACCTGAATCCAAAGTTGAAACGTACGTATTTTGTGCCTGTGACAAAATTTCAGCATATATGTAATTAAGACCACTACATTACTATGCTCTTCATAGGATACATGGTGTTGTATCGACGTGGAAATCAAAGTGTGGAATTATTATTTGATTCACAACCAACTTGGAAGTTCTGTTTTTCAGGTACCCAATTGAGTGACTATAGGTTGGTGTGTACCTTAGTCCATATTTCAGACAGGGTGGACACTAGTGGATTTGACACAAGTCACAAATTTTTCAGTTAAAAAGTATCAATTAATAGAAATGAGTGACACTTTATGTTCCTTTTTGCATACTCTATTGTGCAATTTATCAAAACCTAATACCTATATAATTTCTGTTATTGTATTTCGTCATCCTGTTGAAAAGTTTGACTGATGTGTGAAACTATTTCATTGTTGTGTTTTATTGGAGTACCAGCTGTTTGTACTTTTCCTGTCTTGAAATGAGGTGTTTTATCTTAACTTTACATTGTTGATATTAACATGTCACAATTTGCAAATGATATTTATTTCCATCTTCTCCAGTTCTTAAGATGCCTTTAATGCCTTCAGTGAAGTTTTTAGCTGCATGCACAATTCCACATACTGATGAATGCAGTCATTACATGTACAGGTACATATCACATTTAAACTAATACTTTAGCAATTCTAATTTGGCTTTTCTCTGAGGAGCAAAACTTGTGTGGGACCAAAAAGACTGAAAAAAAAATTGGCCTTGTTTGCAAATAACTTTTTGCAAACTACATTTCTATTCAAGCAAAGCAGTAGGGCCATTTTAAAACCGTACGTGTTTCTGTTAGTACTAAGCCTTTACTAATAATATTTTTGAAACTCATCACTGTTAGAGATAAGATGAGTTTTAAAAAAACTTGTTGCTATGTCTGTCACTAACCTAAGCCTTTAATAATATGTTTGAAAACTATTGTTTTTATGAATTTCCTGAGTGATGTTTTGGTTCGATTAAGTTGTCAGTTTGCCTGTCAAGAAGATGCTGCATCTATGGAAGTATTGAAATATAAGGTGCAGTAAGTCAAACATTGCATTTTCTTCTGTATCTTGTGGGTGAGAACTGTTTACAGTTTCCTTTCTCAAGTGATTTTTTTATTTATGGACTCAATTGCTTCTAATAGTTTGCATATACTTAATGTCAATCTTCTCCACCAGTCCTCTATCAACAGACAAGCAAAATTCCTTGTCCAGCATACAAAAAGATAACCAATGTAAAGATGAATGAAACCAAATATCTCAGTAAGTAATTGCAGATAGATTAAATGAGCATGCCATATCACTTTTCAAAAGTTTTTCAAAACTTTCAAGGGTTTTATTAAAATGAAATTAAAGTAACAAACCAGCCTGTCTTTTCATTCACTCACAAAACCACGCTTTGACAATTTTGAGAAATTTGTTTGTGGAAAACCCTTTAATCATCAGTGGGAAACATTTCTGAAGTTGTGCATCTGTCACGACACGGTGAAAACTTGTTGAACTATACTGTGAACATCAGCAATGAGCTGGTGTGTTTGTAGACGACAAGCTATCAGTACTGAAATAACATTTATTTTCTTGAATAAGTATTTGTAAGTGTCAGTGTGTATTCAATAACATAATTGCATGTATTTTTATTAAGTTGTGTAAGTAACTTTATGGTCCATACCATCATTTACTTCTTTCCGCTCTCTCACCAGTCAGTGATATTAATTGCCATTGGATGTTATTTACTGAGTGTGTCTCCCTCTAAGGGACAGACAGATCCATCGCAGGGCAGTTCCAACAATGACAACCATGTTTGTGGTTACAAAGATCATTGAAGGAATGGCTGATTAATTGTTGGCAACAGCCAAGGCTGGTGGACTGAAATATGGTGAGTTAACAGTCAAATGTTTTGCACAGTTGGTTAAGGAGGTTTCCAAGGAATGTTATGTGTGTTGTGTAAACACTGCTGTTTTCAACTGCAGGGGTTGGTTGTACACAATTTTATTCTTTCCTACTCTTTAATAAGAAAATAAGGCACTGGAGAAAGGCAAACATCTCAAAACCGGAAATCTCTATACCTATATCTCAGCCACATCGAGCGAGCTGGAGAAGTATGAGAGAAATGCAGTAATAGTTTCCTAGCTAGTGTTTTACAGTTCTGGGAAAACAGCAATCCCACCTCCAATGAATAAATAGTCTTGTCAGCATCTTCCCTCCCCCACCATCATCTCTATCAAAGGTGTTAACCATTGAAGACAACTGATATTCCAGAAAAATTAAAAATATTCTTCTCACTATATTGGTGAAGACCATATCTCAACAGCATGCTCCAATTAAAAATTATGGATTTTTAAAAATAATTTAAACTGGATCATTGCACTGCTGGAAATCTGAAATGTCAACCACCCACAACTTCTTGAATATCCTTTGT
>VJOZ01147573.1:0-22067 GCA_009801055.1 Stichopus horrens | reverse complement strand
TCTGAACTATTCTTTTAAAAGAAGCAAAAACAATAAACAAAAGGAGGGCACTGTCAAAGCCAAGAATTGGAACAACCATGAACCTTGAAGTACATCACATGAGAGCAATGAACATTATAGACATGAATAAAAAAATGATCTAAGGCAAAACAGAAAATACTTTCATCTTTTCCTTAGAACTAGAGATGACACTTGAGTTGGCATTATCTCCAGTTTCTCCTACTTAAACAATTTTACAGCACAACTTATGTTACTTTAGAGTATATGATAAGGGTAATTTCATGAACATAGTTTTGTGCTTTTTCCATCTTTCTGCCATCACAAATTGCTGTTAGTCTGCAGATGGCCAAGAGAGGATGTTTTCTCAAAGACATGTTTGATTAACCAGACTCTCTATCATTACGGAAAACAGGGAAAATGTACAAATGCATGAACCGAAACTTTTGAGAGTTTCTCATTGGTCTAAGGTTGAATTAAGTCCACTTGTTGGACAAGCAAGACAGAAAGCAGTATTTACGGATGACACCCAACAGCCATGATGAACAGAACCGTGTGTAATTTTGAAGTGACAAAATGATCTCATTTTGCGAATACCCTTTTTTGGTAAAGTGAGAGCCAATGGCATCCTATACAGTATGTGTGAAAAAAATAATTGAAAAAATTTAATTTGTGGAAAAACCAGACTTTCAAAGTCGTTTCACAGCAATTGTAAGAATAATAGTCTCTACCATGAGATCAGTCTATTAACATCAGAGTTTGTGTCTCCTTTAATAATCTTTTCTGTGGTAGTCAATAATAGCTCAGATCGTAGTGTTTTTGCTTTTTCTTTTAATTTTAACAATTAGGACTTGTCCAGCTTGAACAGAGACATGTCAAGGGTAATTTTTGTCGATTATGACGAAAAATCCTTCCAACTTCAACCAAGGAATGCAATCCGCTTGAAAAAATGGGAAGGAAATGATGACGATCGAGCCCTCTTCGACTTGGCAGCTCTTCTCAGGAGTAAGTCTTCCATCTGCCTTTTGTATTCAATTCCTGGTTCTACAAAAAGTTATTGTTCTCTTAAGGAATTTTTCGTTTTTCTATATAGGTGTCATTGAATTTGGAATCATTTGCTCTTCATACATTTTCAACTGGTGACAGTGAGCGGTGATAGTTTAGCTTGACAAATTAAAACATATCTTAAAATAACTCAGTTGATAGTCAAGCCACCTCCTGGATTTCTGAGTTTCCAGTATTCAAATTTTCAACAGGTTCTTCTGTAATGTAGACAGTTTCTTCAACAGTTCTTACCATATGGTAATGACCGCACTCTGTCTGCTGACATTTGGATGGTTAAAGTATTGAATGTATTGTCAGTGACCTAATTAAAATCAATTGAGAAACCATTAACCGCTTTCATGTATGTAGTAATGAGATAATTAGGGATATTATAAAAAATGTAAGTCAAGAACTTGTCACCCTCCCTTGAGTGCTGTTGGTATTTAGGCAGTGTGCATTGATCAGGTGTAAACCTCAATGTCAGGACAATGAGAAAGAATGGCATCTAGGATACTGATATTGTAGCAGAATTCTATCATTGACTTTGTTATACTTGGTATTGTGTGGGGCAGGCACCAGTATTGCCTATGCTAAATCATTCGATGATGTTAGGATGAACAGAATCAAGTGATGCAACTGTTAGTTGATTCCCTGATGATGCAAACGGTCATGTGATAAAGTAACCAAGCGATAGTGATTAGTTATCATGACCAGCTTGAAGTTCTCTGTTATAGGAGCTGCTTTGCTTGTAATGAATTTTTCATGGACAGTGATCCTGTTTGCATTGCCTAGTGGACAGTATATTAAATTGAGAACATGGTGAAAATAATAAAATTCATCCACAAAATAGCGGATGCTCATCTCATTTGGTAGAGCACTGATTTCCAACCAGGAGATAATGGGTTCGACTTCTGGATAAGTCATTTCAAATACTTTATATACAAGAGACCCGTTGCCCTATTGCTTTGGTGCTGAAGATGTGCATTTAAGAAAGAGGAACAGGGGTAATATTGATGTGGTTGAAAGGGTTGTAGCTGCAGTGGGTGGCACAAGGCAATCCTGCCTGGCAGTTGCAATCACTCACTTATTTCATGGTAGTAACTTCCTAAAAATGCAGTAAATATGATAGGAGAAGTGGCCTTTTTGAGTTGGAATAATTTTGCGAGTACTTTACCATGACAGTGCTTGCAAGACATAGACCATTTTCCTAGGGTGCTGCTCCCTGGACCCCTGCCCTAGCATTGCCCCTGGACCCCGTAGTCACCAGGGACTTTTGAAACCTTCTGGACCCCACAAGAAGTGGCTGGTTCCCTTGCTTGGAGCCTGGCACTAAAATCTGTCAAGCCATAAATCTGTTGGTTGGTTTACCCATCAGTAAGTGCCTAACTAGCAACCAGGGACTTGAAGGAACTGTTTCTACGTTGACGGTTGGTTAAATCGGCAACTTTGAGCATACTAGCAGGGTAGATTCAGTGATATACAAGAACTTTTCATTATTTTTAAAGCAGCATTTCAAAATGTGACTATGAAGTATCAGTGTTGTAATTTGTATCCATGGGAGTGTGTCTCTTGGCTAGCATATGGCAGTAAGTAAGTTATCTCCATATCTAAGTAAGCTATTCTCCTTGTTTCCTCACTCTTGATGTCAGTCAGAAAGATCATGTCAGTCAACAAGCCATCTCTTCACATATTTTTAATGTTGACTGTGATTCTGAGAATCACAAAGTGTCTAGTCTCATCGAGGGCATGGTAATATCATCATTGTAACATTGTCAAATGTGTCCTTGTCAATAGAAGATTGATTGTAAATCATTTCAGTAAAGTTTACATAGGCTTACATCAAAACTTTTATAATAGTGTCCTTGATTGGAGATAGATTTGATGTAAGGTGTAGTGTTTTGACCTAAATTTTTCTATCTAGCACTCAGATTTGTTACATAAAATCAAAACATGTACTTGCTTGTTTTTGCAGTTTTATTCCTTTTTGGGTCTAATGTATTTTTCTCTTATTTGTTTTTTCCCATCTGTCGAATTGTGGAACATTGTGTGGCATGCAAAGTTAATGTAAGCAGTGAGGCTTGACTTTTGTGATGCAAGTTATATCAAAGGCAACACTTTCACACCATGTTTCTACCAGAGTGACGTGATGCTCTACACATATTTATATATTTTAACAGTCAGGTCTAATCTTGGACTGACTTTGACATTATTTCAGTAATTTTACTGAAATCAGGGGCTGCAATGTGTTCTTCCATACGTAGACCAGATTCATTTCATGCTTCCTTTTATTTTTCATTCTTTATTGAAACATTGAGAATTTGATCGCAATTAATCACCCTACCCAATCAACAAAGATAAAAATCCTGATTTTTTTTTTCCTCCCTTTATTCTTGAGGCAGACCTGTTTTTTTATATTTTAAAATCTAGAATACTCTTTACTGAAGAGAAGTAAACTTTTGAGTTGATGAAATTGTCATCACAGGTTGTAGTGGTTAATTGCTCACTGGTCGATCGTGAAACAAAGTCCCCATTTTCTTTCAGCTATCGCAACAAGTGATGTGGAAGATGTTAGGAGTGTGTTAGATTTTTACACCCAACATGAAGATCCTCTTGAAGCATTCAAACAAAACCAGGCTAGATTACAGGTGAGAAAAACAGCATCATGTAAACTATCTCTAATGGAAGGATCTCGGTTTGAACTATGTGGTCTTTCTGATATATGCTGGATGTTTGTCGTTTTTGTAAATTATTTGTCTCAGTCAGTAAAACTTAACTTTCAATCTTAATATGCGATGCAACCTTCCAAAGTTTTGATAACAAAGAAAGAAAATGTTGCCTTCAAAATAAGCTTATTCAAATTCAGTCCAGTCACAACATTCATGGCGAACGATGTTGAGTGCCAGAAATGATTTCATAATTACATGACTAGAGTTGTTTTATATTTTTTGATGTGAAACAAGATTAAGAATGACTGTAAATGTTATCCTTATTCTTGTATTTTACAACTTCCATCAATAGCAGGCTCTTAAACATTTAATGTGGCTCAACTACCACAATAGTCTGGGCCAATCTCTGTGGGAATGTGTTCAGTTGTGTTGTTCTTTTGGTATTGAACTGGGCACTGTGGTATTGGGCCTAGATCATAGATACTGAAAATTAAGATAATTCAACTTTGTTAAAACAATGATGTCATGTGACCTTAATCTAGAATGATGTCATGTGACCTGTGTTGAGAAAAATGTCACATGACCTGTATTGAGAAAGATGTCACATGACCTGGGTTGAGAAAGATGTCACATGACCAAGCAAGATGTCATGTGCCCTGAATTGAAGCCACATGTGAAACTTTTGATTCCGCAAGAAACTGCTACTGCATAGAACAAACACTGAATTGCCCAAAATTGTGATGTCGTTCATCACATTTGCTTGTCAAGACTGCCAAATATGGTAGCTTGCAGACTACAGTTTCATATGTGTTGTATGAACTGATAGTGGAAGCAAATAACTTCAGAATTTAAAATTCAATATCAAAGTTGAGTGCACACTGTATATATATTTAACCTGGCGATTGGAGGAGCACTTTTACTGTTTTCCTGGCTTCATTGAATAATGATGCAGTAATACGCAACATAGGCTTCTCTCCTTTTTTTTGTCAATTTCATCGCTCAGACAGGAGTTTTTGATTAATATGTCTTATCAGGTGATAGTTAATGGACAGGCCTAGCGTGGCAATTTCATATTTCCTCAGGATAAGTTTTTTTTTTCAAGAGAGGGGTTTTAGTGGTAACTCTGTACTCTCTAAAGTTGTGCTCTCCTTTGGAAATTTCAATGAGAATTTTCTAAAATACTTAAAAAATCGTATTGATCTTCTTGATTCCCCCATCATGCATATTCTGTGTTTAACATCCAAGCATGAAAAGGAAGGATGATGGAATCTGCACACGTGCGATAAAATCATCTCCGTGGCCCATTTTAGGCACATTTCCCAAGGGTGAATCTTCCAGGTGGATGTACATTAATGTAATTGGTCTGAGGTACCTCAAGAATTAACGGTCTCGCTAGGTCTGAACAGACAGACGATGGGGCCCCGCACTACGTCAAAGGTTTATGCTCACCTAGATCTGTCACTTCGGTTTACTCAAGTCCGTTCAACCTCAGGCCTTCAGACTTAAAGATCTAGAAATTCATTACACTCGAGTGACAACTTTCATCTCCATTCCAGACATTGTCGAATATACGAAGGACATAAATTGTTGATCATCTAATATGAGAGACTCAGCCATCTAGATACCTTTACTTCCTACATGCGCAGCTCTGGGAGTTCGGCAGCAGCCAGATATTACAGAGATCCAAATCCTCCAAGGTCTCTCTCACATTTAGATCGCAATTAATCAAAAGCAGAAATATAGATTGCTAAAGTGCTGGAACGGAAAGAACAACAATTTGCAAAAAATTGACACTTTTGGCAAACTTCAAATTTCTGATAAGTAGCAGTATTATTTGGAGATGTTGCCAAGGAAAATGACATGCACATACAAAATAGCTGTATAATACTGCTTGTAACATACCAATCAAGTTTCATCATACACTTGTAAAGTCACTTTTATGCCACTGCTATGTAGCCTCAACAAACACACTGATGTACTTCTTTACCATTTTTGCTTTTTTGCAAAGTTTGAATGAAAATAGCAATTAGCACCAGAAGAACAGGGCAATGTGTCTGTGTTAATGTAACAACTAACATTACAAAGTTTACATGTTTCAAGGATGTAATTGTTTTGTAAATTCAATGAGACAAATCTTCATCATACTGTTGTGATAAAGTTTGCCATTCTTTGTTAAAAATTGAAATGTGTCGCAGCTGAAAGAGGGTAACTTAAAATCATTGTGATCAAATGTTAACTATGAATGGTAGCGCAACTATGCATCAGTGAAAATACAATTTGTAGGTAAAAACAAAGTTACCAGGAGAATGAGGAGAACGAAAAGCTAATCATGATCAGTAAAATGGGTGGTTTGAAGAAAGAGAGGATGATAATGACAAAGTCAGCTGACAGATGTATCAACTAGATAGCATGGGACATCTCTGAGATCTGTATTTTACATATGATGGTCTTCTTGTGAGATTTCTTGGTCCCACCTCTTCATGTCATGTAAGGGATACCCTTGGGCTCAGTCTTGTGTAATGTCATCATGTGTGAGGATTGCATCTTGTTAGAATTTTATCATTGAGTGTGACAAAAATATTTGAGTAATTATTTCAGTGAACCATAATGAATTAGAATGACCTCAAAAATACCATATTATGATGACTCACATACCAGCAAATTGGATGTAGGAGGTATGTGACTAGACAATTATCTGCTACTGCATAATCACAGAAACTGAGTAGTAAAATACCTTAGAATTGATTTTTTTTTTTTTTCTTTTCTCTGTATGGTATTTTGTTATATTTGTAGGCAGAACAAGAGAGGCTAGCCCAGGCATCGAAGGAGTCTCAGAACCTCGCCGGCAGTTGGACCAGTCGTCTCTTAGGGAGATGATGAGATCGGTCTTGGGTTACTCTCAGATGAAGTTTCCCAGGTTGAAAAAGGTACTGCTGAATATGTTACCAAGTTTCTGTTATCCATGTAGCTCTTGGCTTAAAAACATAGACATGGAGTATACACCAGTGACAAAGGAAATCTGCCCATTTTATCTGGATTTTACCATCTTGGACATATCTCAATTAATAATAGACACTCAACAATTAATAGTAGACACTCAAAAACATAACATTAGTAGAGGGTAAGCTTATAGTTACCACTGCACAAGACAAGTCAAATAATGCTAAGTTTACCTGTCAGCTGTTGATGGCAGGTAACCATTGAGGTACCTCACTGATGTACCTTTCAAGGAGACTACGGTGAATCAAACATACAGTGTTAGTGTATCAATCTTGTAATAGAATCAGCTTTTCACGGTTTTCTATAAAAGTGACTATCTGTGCTAAGTTTCTAAATCTTGCTTTCTTTTTATTCTGCAACATTCTTGATTAAAAGTACAATACTCATGAGTCATTTTGCATTTCACCGGTGCTTGAGGGAGGGTGTTTGGTAATGTGAAATTTGTGATTGGTTGAAATATCTAAGAATCAGGTTTATCAGTGGAGTTGCATCTCACAAATTACAAGTTTTGTAATACTTTTTGGATGAATTATGGACCTGTCTCAGTTGCTTAGCAGTGATACAGCTCTTGACTGAAGTATATTTCCCAAAACAGAAGTGTATACCTTTTAAATGTAAGTTATCCTAGTGATTTTGTTTGATTGGACAGTTTCATCAATGTGTTAGACACTTGCTATGAACTGTGTAAAAAAAAAAAAATTAGAGTGTGACCTAACATAATGATAGCAACTGACAAATAAATTGAATAGACAATTACTTCATGACGTTTTTTTTCAGCGTGTGTATCAGAGGTAAAGATCAGCCTGCACCTAGCAATGAGTAATACCTTAGTCTCATTCTCTCCCCTCCCCCTCTATCCTCCTGCCAGCTATGTCGCTCCTAACAAACACTAACATTTTCTGCCTTGTGGTGTCCTCACACGGAAGCTTTGAATTTATTTAAGTTTGTGAATCAAGTATGCATCCAGCAGAACATGGTTACCATAACTTTAAATAGTTAGCTGTACCTAAGGAAGATACATCAGTCTGCCTTTGCTTTATAACTTGTACGAGTGTTTTTAATTGTACTGGACAGTGCTTGTCGTACCATAAGTCTTGTAGCTGACCAGAAGTAAATTACTCTGCACTGTATTATACAGTAGGCATAAATGCAATTACCTTGCATGCTGTACATTATTTTTAAAAGCAAGGAACATTTGTATTGTTTTTAGTTGGTCTGTCTATTGTCATGAATGTTTATCAGTAACATCCTGTTTAGTATTCACTCAGAATCAGTTCTTTTATAAATTTTGTTATTAAAGTACAGCTTTTTCCTATTTTTAATTGTTCTTGACATCTGTGTTGTATTTGGAAATCTGCTCTTCTGGTTTCTGCATCTGAAGAAAGATAGTGAAATGAAAAAATACGTTTTGTTAAATTCAGTCATAGTAACATATTTGAATGCAAATCACATTACATATGTTTAATAATAACTTGTGCTGAGATCTGCAGAAGGCTTGTGAAAAAAAGATACTGATTTAAGCTATTTCCATTGCTTGTAACTGTTTTGGTAATTTTGATGAAAATCTCAAAAGATTTGGCCTGTTGTTTGGCTTGCTTTAGCTTTTAGGACAACCCTGTACATGTGCAAGGGCAAGGTTGAGGCATGATGTTCAACAAGAGGGCAAAGTTACGTTCAACTTGTAAATGATGTGATCATGCAAACAAGCTAGTACGCTGTAAGTTATTAAGAAACCTCACACGAGCATACTCGTTTACATGTTGAATAATATGTCAGTCTTGTTTGTCACTCATTTCATTTTCAAGGCTGGCCCATCTCTCTTGCTCAACACTGTTGCCAGTCTTAAAGTTACTTAACCTATAGCCTCTCTCCCATGAGCGTTACAAAACACTATACACCAAATCTATGGAGGATCTGTGAGGTGAATGATACCGGCACTGAAGCCATACCGCTCCTCATAATGGAAGGATGCTTATAAACCCATAGAATGCCATAAAATGCTCGCATGATGCCCTTGTGGTAAATTTACATTTGCTTGAGCTTGTACAGATTTAAATTTGTTACCTAGCTAAATTTGTACAGGTCCATACACTGCCTAGACGCCTTGTGAGCGCAACCGTGGTACAAGTGGATTATGACACTGATATTGTATGGGCACCCATATTGTACAGCTTCATATTGTTCAGCTTCATATCGTTCGTGGCAACTTTGAGGAGCACATAACATATGCCTTACAATGCACATTTTCCAGACTCCTTGGCCGCAGAGAGTAACAACAATAATAACATGTATGTCTCTCTTGTTACATGCAAAATGCAACTGGCTCACTCTAACAGAAAGGCAAACAATACATAACAGAAACATGTTTTCGTTTGTTATTCAGATGTGATGTTAAATAGTATTTAGTTTGGTCCTGAACAGTCAATTTAGTGAGTGTGGAACACTCCCCTCACAGAGAAATATCTCCCATAACTTAGCAATATATCACCAGGAAGAGTTCCCTGACAAAATTTAAGCTCAAATTGGAGACCAGACTCGGTATAACAAAGGAAAGTAAATTAATAACAGAAATGAAATTGATGAAGAAAGGAGAGGATTGATTACAGATCAAGCCCTCTCTTTGACAAAACACAATCTCAGATGTAGACTGCTGTGAAAACCTTTTGTTTGTGATTGTGAGCAATGGCTGAAATGACATTTACTTTTTAAGTTGTGCAGGGTTTGTACTGCCCTCAAGTGTTAATCATGAAACTCTGGCACATGACATGGTGTGCACCACGATCAGTTTTGTTGGATGGCAAGAAAAGAAGCATGATGACATGATGAAATCACAGTGTATTTATAGAACAGAAGCTTAAGAATAAAGCAGCCAATGAAATGCAACAACAGTGTCATATCTATGGATATGTTTGCTATCCACTTATCAACAGATAGCATTCGTTGCAATGACATCACTGTGTGACCTCAATGTACCCATTAAATGTGAACTAGAATTTATAAACTGCATCATTGCAAACCCTCCAGAGGGGTGTATTTTAAAGCAATTTGGAGGTGTTTGCATATTTCTGTTTGAAAGCTCTTGTTTGTTTTCAACTTTGCATTGTACGGAACCACAAGAGTGTTAAACAAGTAAAGAACTGCAAGTTACATCCTGTTTATTGTATCTGTGGGACTTTCTTTTAGAAATTTGTGATGTCAGTATTGCAAAAGAGCAGTTTTACTGTGATGACTTATCTTCTGGGAAGGGTAGATTTCAAGGAAGTTCCTAATTCCTTTTACTGGTTGTTTGACAATAGTAGCAGTGCATGAATAGAGTTATTTCCTGATGAACCATTGCATCATGATGGGAGTAAACAAAGATCTTACTGCATATTTGAGGACTGTGAATATAAGTTTAAAAGGTAGGAACTTTTGTAATCCCCCAAAATACCACCATTCACTGAAGTTCCGATGTTTTCATATTTGGCACATTTGTCATGCTTGAAGTATATCTTCAGATTAGAAAGGTTTACTTCCTTACATTGACTATTCAGTTAAAGCAGCTCAACTTTGAACAAGTTTGCACAGTTGGTATGTTAATGAAATCAATGAGCATATAGTGGAATCCAGATAAATGTACAATTTAGTAGTTCAAATTGTGCTAAGCTTTTCTGGTAGTGTAAACATCTTGAACATGCAACCAAAGCTATTGCTAAATAAAATATTAAAGATCATTTGATGAATCTGCTACCATTTCAAATGAGAAATAGCTACTTCATATAAATTAGCACCAGTTTACAGGTAATGATTGCTACAACTATGAGGTGCATAGAAGGGGCCTATGGTGGATTTAATACAACAAAAGCAACGTAAAATCTGCCAAAAATTACATTAAAGGGGCTCATTGGGTTGATATCAGTTATTTATTGATGACTTTGAAGGAAGTTGTTGCATGCCAAAACGTCTTACTAGCCCTACCACTAGTTATGTATCTCTTCCTGCAGTTACTGAAAATGTGAGAAATTGTTAGTTTGGGGTTGCCTGTGGTTAATACCTTGTATGATAAAAAGTGTCTGGTCA
The DNA here is from genome assembly GCA_009801055.1 of Stichopus horrens. Lineage (NCBI taxonomy): Eukaryota > Metazoa > Echinodermata > Holothuroidea > Aspidochirotida > Stichopodidae > Stichopus > Stichopus horrens. The sequence goes on along the minus strand of VJOZ01147573.1, from coordinate 11,301 downwards.
CAGATTTGGAATATTTTGATTGTTAATTATGCTATCATTGTTGCTTCATTTCTGTTTCAAATGTACAGAATTTCCTATTTTGACCATTTGCCATCAGTTACTGAACAGATGTGATAAAATAACATAGATTTTGAAAACCATCACAATGAGCCCCTTAAATTAAGGGTATGGTCACATTTTTCTGAGTTCCGGGAGGTGGGTTTATCCAGATTCATTTGTGTCTGTTACTGTGTGAGCGACTAAATTACATCATTGATAATGAGAGAACACAAGAAAAAATAAAAATTGATGAAAATTGAAACTTGTGTAGTGCTTCTTTAATTTCTGATGTTGCCAAACATATCATAATTGTATATAGTGTTTGTTGCTATGGTATCTCCTGTACTTTTTTCCTCTTAGCCATCTTCATAGAGAGATCTGTTTAGGTTATGTTATTCAGGAATTAAAAGACAACTTTGCATTTTATTAATTTCTTTGTTGCTTACCATTGCAGTCAGAAAATTCAATTCTGCTTCTGCACATGCAAGAATAGGTGCCTATATGTGTAATTGTATGTATGTGTGTTTGTGCAATTGTTTGGCACATCAGTGAGTGCTCTTATGTGACTGTTTTAGTAGATGTCTTTCTGATAATTCCAAATTTCAGGGGATGTAAGCTTATTTTTTAGAAGGCACCGTGGTATGGGGAAAGTGACTTCTTTACATTCAAGAAAAAAAAAAGGTTCCATATAACCCAATAACTCTGAGTGCGATGATGCAGTACATTTTTATTTTCAATGTTTGCATACAATAGTACTTGGTATTTTTATGTAATTATTGAATCTGTTCCAGTACATTACTCTTTTATCTGATGTCTATGATCAGACTGCAGTACATGTCAATGTACTTTATGGAGTAACTCTGTATTGTGTGTGTGTGTGCAAGGTTGCAAGAATATCCAGTGGCTTTTATTCAGTATTTGCTTTTATCAACATGTCTACAGCTGCTACCTTTTGGGTTGAGGTGGATCATACCTAAAGGCAACCCATCATTGCATGGTTGCCTCCAAAAAGTCTTATGAGTAAATGCAGATGCCAGAAGTCTTGATGCATGAACAGTATGTGAGCAAATAGCCAAAATCGTTACATGTTGTGATATTTGTTTATGCCTACTCAAGTACACAAATTCTAACCCTGACAGTATGCATGTAATAGGCATCTGCTTAAACATTTATTATCATACTGCATTATGCAGGAGAAATCTTCAGCAAATGCTACAAAATTTTTTTGAGGACAAAGCTGTTTTTGTTTACCGTGTTGTTGTAATTTGTTTTACATGGATCGACAGGACCTTAAACTTTAATGTATGCGCTTCTTCTAAGGGCTAGCGTCTAGTGTCATATGCAAGCATATGCCCTGACTTAATTCAACATTTCAAAACCTACAGAAAATTGAAAGGTAAGGAAGGTTCATCATAGTCTTCATTGTCGTAAGTCATTGGTGACAAGTTTAATACCTTGCAAACGTTTAGTGCATTCTTCAGTAGTCCTATGTGTGGGACCACTTGTTTTTGAGTGGACACCTACACAGTGTAAAATATTATATTAACTGCTTGTCTTTTCTTGAGACACATAATTGTGCAATTGTCAAGGTACTGTTGGTATTTAGTTACCCAACAATATTTTATTTGTCATATTTTATATTTTGAGTTTTGGCTTGTCAGAAGGGCGTTAAATGAATGAGCTTTCGACTCCCACAAGTGTGTCTGTAATCTTACTTTCAAAGGGTAATTAAAACCACCTGTGAAGCCCTGACAATGAATAAGTTTCTCAGTGTTAAACAATAGGAAACATATCCAGTTGTTTCTTTATCAGTGACAGTACATGATATTCCCAAAAGTCAGTAAGTTCATTGTTGCTAGCTTTCCTTGAGATTGAAATCACAAAGTACAGGGTAGGGAGTAGCTGGTGAGAAATCATTTTTGGGGAAATTCTGATTCCTAGCTCTATATTTTTTGTTCCATTGGAGTGACACATGTCCCCATCCTTCTGTGTCCATGTTGTTGATTATCAATAAGTTGTTATAATTTAACCGAGCAAGAACTTTTTGTGATGTTGGTTTTTGTGAATGATCTAATGAATGTGTTATCTCTACCAAGTATCACATTTAACTTCAGAAGAGAAGTAGACAGTGAGTTCACTCGCTGGTGACGTATGTATTTCTTTTGTGATATGTGTATTAACAATATTAACCCAACAAATTACCAAAAAGTATTAAGCTTATGAACTCCCATCATTGCAGTGTAAATATTATCTAACCAGTTGGCAGATTATTTTGTTTTTGTTGGTTTTGTTTCCCTGTGTATCCTGTCGGTGATTAATTGTTGATGTGTTGATGCGTCATCTCCTCATAACTAGGAAGCACTCGCACAACCTCCGGTAGGGAAGCGAAGACTGTTGGTCAACGAACCTTGTCTCGGGGAAGGCAGTCAGACATGTTGAAGTGATGGATGTATGATTAATGACAATTCAAGAGCTAATATCAGAGGCATGTATTAATTGCAGCAAACATTCTGGAGTAGTTGGCTGTTCTGTCTCAAAGAAATCCCCCCCTCCCCCACCAAAATAAAAGAAAAAGAAACACTCCAGATGAACAAAACCTCTCGAAGACTGATCAGGCAGGGTTTTTATTGCCTTCATGAAAGAGAGTTCCTGAGATAAGATATTCATGGTCCATAAAAGTATTTCATTAATGAAAGATGATTAGTCAGTCACGTGTTCTCCGATATCTTGTTACTCATGCCGCTGAAAAACAAGTGTCTGTGGTCATAAAACTTTTCATTTTGGAAGCAGAGAACCAAGTCAGGGTCTTGAAAAGTATAAAAGTAATCCAGAGTGACATATATCTTTGCAAAATGATAGGAAAAGTGTACCAGTGGAGGTAAAATTTGAATAATTTGAAAGTGCACTATGTATTGACAGATGTTATTTTCAAGTCCCTTTTCAATGTCGTTAAGTCTGTCTTCAGTGACAAAGACTTTTAATTAAATGGTTGGTACATCTAGTTATGATAAATGAATTTCTGTAACTTCAAGACAAAGAATTAGTGTTTGGGTCTCCACTTACATGCTTGATATACTGCCCTCATTTACTCCTTCATATACCAGAAATTTCTTCCAGTGTTCATGTATCCCATTGTCCCAGTTCTTTTTCTCTCCTCGGCTGGTTTCTCAATGCTTTGTCTCACTTTGTTAATAGTGTATATTTAGTTTGCCAGAGTGCAGCTCTGCTATTTCCAACTTAACTTTCATGTCGAATATCAACTGCAGTTCCGTTGATTTTTAAAGTCGTGTTCAGATGCTCAAACATCAACTGTTGGAATCTCTCCACTTATTGTGATATAATTTTCTTTGCTCCCTTTCTGTCATGTTAAATCTTCTTTATTATTATGGGCTTGTGTCAAGCTCAAAGCAGGAGTGGTAGTGTGTGTCATGTTTGCCAAAGAGTTCAGTGAAGTGACATGGAAGATGCATGAGAACTCAGGCTATCCCAACCACCAACATACCCATCTTAAATGGTCCTTATACTATGCTTTGAAATAATGTCAGCTCCAGTATTGTCACATCATAGTTGAGTTAACCCTTGAATAAATTAACCTGTTGAATAAACAGATGTTTTGTATATTGTTTGCAGACATTATCATAGTAGACTTATTGAAGTACAGTATCCAGATGGTTCATAGTGTGTATTAAACAGGCAAAATGTCTTTGAAAAAGGAATTGAACAGCTTATTTGACTCAAAATTGTTTCATCATTATTAAAACTTCTTAGTTGATTTGGTAACTGCACAGTTTCCCGCAGTAATTAGTATTTCAAAATCCAGTGAAACCCGGAATGTTAATCCTTCTGAGTTTACCGATGCTTGGGTATTGTATCAATGGCAGCATGTAGTATGTACCCATTGTGATCATGTATGTAACTGTTTGTTTACCAACTTGTTCAATATTTTTCAGAGCTTAATTCTGAACTTTGAATTTTTTAATAAATTTTGCTTCGCTCACCCACTCACTGAGTAAGTATCAAGACAAGCCTCCAAAATGATACGCCTCGGACAACCTGAAATAAATTTGGGGAAAATCCAGTAATGTGTCATCAAATTGAGTCCATTCTTTGTTTTGAGTCAATATATCACAAAAGTAACATATTAACAGTTCTTGTGAAACACATGTTTTAATCCCTAAGAATGATTCCCAGGAATGATTTATCAATGTCACAATAAAAACATCAAAGTTATTTCGTCCCTAAATTGACTTCATGGAACAGAAGGTTTTGGTGTTTTATTCAACCATTAATTATTTGCTAAATAATAACTGGCCTTAGTCAATTTCCTTTGAGACCTACTTAAATGATGTAAGATGTACACTCAACTGTTATCCAATTATCCGGGATTGTTTTATGGGTTTCCTGGCAAATTGCTGCATGAGACAACATGTGACTCGCAAATTTATCCTTTTGTAGAAAGGTGTCTAGTTTAATATTTAACATGGATAATATATGACCGTAAAATTGATGGTAGGAGATGATCTAACAAAGAAACTCCTTCATGCTCAAGTGCCATTCACTTGCTTTGAAACAGATGGCCTCCATTGAAAAAGTTCAGGAGACTTTTTATCTCACATTGAATTCCATGGAACTTTGTATTGTACATTAGTTTCATTAGATCATTACATAAAGTTTTTTTAGCCTTATTAGAAAATTCAGCTCAAATGTAAAGTCACATGGAAGTTGATATGGAGAGCATCTTAGATACATAAATTAATGTTACAGCCTTCTGTCAATGTTTGTTGAGCTGCATTAATGGAATACAAGATACACATGGATAATGTCGGTAATGCCATATGTTTGAATTAGCTTATCCACTGTCAAGTTAAATACTGGATTTTATTACTATAAGTGAAACTCCAAGGCTTGAGAAAAGTCTGCATCGTGGTTGCGTAGGCCATTTGGTTTATTTGGGATCAGGGAATGGTATTAGGTACATAAAAACAACAGTCAATGACCTGCTTACTCACAAAGCGAGGTTTGTAGACATACTCAATGTGTGAAAAAAGGACCTATTGACTGCATTCCAGTTAAAATAAATTTTTGTCAACATAAACACTGTTCCTCCATCTCCACCCGTTCCATATAACTTCTCTCACTTGTTGATGATGTAGGTTACATGTCATTACAAATGATATCGATGTATTTCACCCCTTGTCATCCTCCTGGAAGACGGGATGTGAAGGCATTCCTCCTCCCCCCTTACTGTACACCCTTTGAGTATGTTTGGGTTCCAGAACAGACTTAGATGCAAAATGGAGAAAAGTTTGTTCACTTCACAAGCAAAACAAATTTCTAAAAATTATCCGAGTGTTGGTAAATAATCTCACTTTGAAGAAACTTTCGATATAGACAAGTTTTTTTTTTCAAGATATACTTGTTTTAAATATTCTAATACTCTTTTGTTTGCCACTCCAAACCCCATCACATGCTACAAGGCGTGCCTCCATTTCAGGAAGCTTGGTTTGGGAGGTTCTTGGTATTACAAAATGCCTCAGTCTTTGACGTTATCAGTGGAGAACCTCTCCTCCTACAGTCAATAGCTTAAAAAAATATATTGCATTTTGCATTGTTTTGTTTCTTGTTAAGAGTTTGCAAACTTTTGTCTTTTGGAATGTGTTGAGGTGGATGACAAGTTGGCGGGTAAAAGTAACAAAGTTATAGAAGCTGATTCTACAAATTGAACTACTAAACAAACTTAGATCAAAGAACAATTCTTTGCTCCAAATATTGACTCTAGAGAAGAAGATGTATATAAGTGGTTCTAGTGTGATGGATGAGGGGTTTCGACATGATTTTATGGCGCAGCTGCTGTTTGGGTGGAAGCCTTGAGTAGACCTTTGGTCAAGGGCACAATTAATTTGTTTGGATATATTTTCAGAAAGTTATGGCTAAATGAAGTTGTTTTGGTAATTTTGATCTTGTCTAAAAAATGCTGTGCAGGGATCTCTCACAAATTTTTTAGTAGTGGCCAAAAAGGGAGTAGACTTTTTTGGAAGAGGATAGTTAGAGTGGAGAAACTCTCAGCAGTCTTTATTCAAATGAAGAGCCTGAAGCATGGATTCTGAAAAGAAGGTTAAGAGTGAAAACTGATGAAAATAGCCAAAGTCTGACCAACCTCTGACTGTCAACTTATCCAGACTTATAATCCACAGTTTGAATTTTGCAGCCCTTCTTACAGTTATCTGTCATTGCCTACAACACTTTCAGATGTCAGAGTGTTCTTGCTGACATGACAAATCCCGATGCTTTGAACATTTCACACCATTATTATCCAAGTAATGTAACCCATATTGTTCCAAGTAAATTCCGAACAATATGGGTTACTACTAGAACTGTGCTATCATTGCGTCAAAGCTACAGTGCAATGCTTTATGCTAGGGATACATATCAATAGGAGTATTTAAAGATAGCTTGGCAGGAAAAATAACTTGTCTTGTAGTCACAATGGTATTATTTAGGGTAGAGCCCCAACTGGCTGCTGGGAGTTTGTATTATGCATGGGTTGTTTTGTGAAGGTTTTTAAAGATGTTTGAATGGTTGCACTTGTTTTTGAAATTAATGAAACTATGCTCCATGATAACAAAGTCAAGTAAAATTCCAAGTAGTGAATTCCTCATTCATTAGCGGTGAATCCTCTATCAATCACCTCCATCAAACTTCATGGAGATAAGGATGTTACTGAGATAGCTTCACCTGGAGGTTCAATACTTCCCTCAGTTTTTTTGGCGATCGCTGCGATGAAACGTAGATATCCATCATTGTTTACTTTCTTTATCTTGTTGAACCAGTTAACGCAGGTGTTTCGGTGTTTGTGTGACATGCTTCGTTCCTGGTATAGTTCAACCATTTCTCAGTAAATTGAATCTTGGGCCCTGCAAAAGTAAATTAAGGAGTTTACAAGTGAGATTTTTATGACATCTGTTATTCAGCCAGGAAGAAGGTCAAGTACAGGGCAAAGTCGCCTGTGATATTAAGAGCATCTTTGTACCTTTTTTGGGAAAATAGAGCTTTAATGTAGGCTCTAAGTCACATCAGAATCAAGCTATACATATATATGTATGCAAGTACTCTCTATGAACTTCTAAAGAAACTGTAAGGACTTGCAAATACAATATCAGATATACATACCAATATCACATGAATCGGCCCCAATTATGAAGGATTATGAAAGTTTCCCTGTTGATTTGAACATTGACTTGTCACTGTTGCCCCTTAGACAGCACAAAATTGGGGCCTACATAGCTGCCTCCTTCCTCGAACAACTTTTAATTTTGTATGCACCTAGATATGACACTGCATCCGTGGGTTGTCGATAAGATGCACAGCTTGAGCAACAGGCCTGAAGAGTATCTCATGGACTAGACCCTTGGTTCCCAACCAGGCATAGTAGTACCCCTTGGGGATACCAGTGAACATCACATCAGGTACCTGGGAAACCTCTCTCTGCTCAGACAATTTTGAAAAAAATAATAGTGCTATGTGATGATCAAATTTAAGAAGAAGGTAAGGCATTTTTGTGGCAATTATGATAAAAATGATTCTCCATACAAAACTACTCAGTTTCGCCAAATTTGGCGTTATCCCGTAACCATCCCATCCTATCGTAAAATGTGTATTTATTTAGTTTTTATTTATTTTTTTTCATTAATTGTACTATGGATGAAGAGACTTCTAGGAGGCAACGTTTAAAAAAATTAGGGGTACAGGAACTGAAGAAAGTTGGGAACCACTGAACTAGGTCAGAGCCGTCTGTCATATCAGTGACTATCCTTCAAAGAAAGATGCCACATTGTAGCATACGAAGTTGAGAACCAAAGGAACGATACTTTAAGCAATAGTCAAGATCATCGGAATGCTTAATGGTGTCAGTTTCTGGTGCATCCCCTTCTAGCTGTCCTACAGTGCAAACAAGAAGATAAAAATTTAATACAGAGACAGGCCAAATTCATTAGCAATCAAGAATGCCATTCATATGCTGTTGCAGTATCAGCAGCCCTGTGGTTCATACTACATTCAAAGCAGTCACCATTTATAAAAAAGAAAAACTTACCTCTTGTTTGTTCCAACAGCACGCAAAATGTATAATTAAGCTACGTGTGACGCCAAATTGATTGGTATTTAAAATTGTTTTTCAGTTGCGTTCTTTCCCGTCCAATCCATATATCGATCCATTCTCCATTTTTGTGTACATTAGTCCATCCTGTCTGAGAGATTTGAGTTAAATGGATTTTGTGGTGATTTGTGGTCCACCATTGCTTTGTTGCTTTTGTCATTAGTGGCACATATATTATGTAATTATTACTGTCAAGAAAAGTCACCTGGGGATTTCACCTAAATGCTCATTCTGTTTTATTTTGTTAGATGTTTCTGCCAAACAATGGTAATGTCAGACCTATTATTATCACCTGTTATTATCAGTATTAGGAAATTTTCTGTGCCTTCTTACTCCAAAGCTGTCTTTCTTTTTTTTTCCATTATTAGTCCACAAAGAATGTGTTATCTTTCTCTGCAACCCATTTTTGAGAGGTTTCTGTGAAGTACTGTAGATGCAGTATTCATCTCTGCATCCGTTTCTTCCCTCCTCTTTGCTGCGGTCGATATTGCTTTCGATTTCCTATCTTCATAAGTTCTGTGTACTACGTCAGTTCTCATTTCTTGCTGCCATGCTAAGATGCATGTTTCATTGATATACTTCTCTTGGTGTGTATTGTTTTAGAAGGAAAAAGGAGAGAAGAAAAGAACATAAAGAGAATGATTGCAAAAGTAAGATGCTTTCCAGTGAGCTGAAAGTAATCTCTCCCTCTAAGAAGTTGGGTCATTAAATCCAGGGTATTGTTTGCTTAGTGACAAGACTTAAGCTCAGTAATGGATGTGGAGTAACGTTGATGAGGTTAAGAACCCACAGAGAGAAACTATGGTATGATCAAGGCATGTGTTTCATCTCTGTGAGAAACGGGACACATGGTTTCACTTGATCCCTGATAACAAAAACTCATCTCCACTCTTTGGGTCACTGTGCCTTCATCTTAAGAGTGATGCAATGAATCTTGAATTGATGTTTCCCATTGATCTCAAGATTTATTGCTCGATAAGTGAAGCGATAAGTTTGGTAGTTTTGTTTCAAGTTTGCAGTAGCGGCTTGTTTCTTACTTTTCATTGCAGGGTTCCTCAGCTCACTGAGTGTTGATAGAGTCCCTTTCATCAGAATTTCAAAGTATGCCAGTATGGAATATGTTTCTCTATATGTGGCTAAAAAGTGATTAAGTTCCTCACACATTGCTCTCAGAGATAAGCAATAGATGGCCAAAGGTGTTGTCATTGTTTTAAAGGGAAATAGGGTGTTGAAACCAGCATGGCATGCAAACAAAATAGCCTTCAATCATTGTAAAACCTTTCACTCTTACCAATAAACATCTGCAAAAGCATTATCTCCTCACACATGCCATTAGAATGAATCTTTTTGAATTCTGAAAGTTTGAACAAATATGTATCCCTAAAAAAGACCAGAACTGTGATTGTACTGGATTGTCCCTGATTTAATTGTAGCAAATACCTTGCAAAATCTTCATTTTCATCTTGTGTGTTTGTTATCAAAAATTCTAGTATTGGAATGTTTCCTCAGTTGTGATTGCAACCAGCTACATTAAAAGTCTCATCAAAATGTTTGTTCATATCCATAATCTTTTTTTTTTCTCCTGTTTGTAAATGTCAGAGGTTGTCACAAGTCCAAATTTAGTCAATTCAGTCACAAGTCAAAGTGGTTACTTGTCCAAGTCACAAATCAAGGGGAGCAAGCTCAGTTCAACTCATAAGTCATGACACTGCATTTACCATTCTACAGCAATGTTACGTATTCTTTCAATGTATTATTCGTATTTACCACTACTTGATAACACTTTTTCTTCACAAGATGCTGTGAATGATGTGTCCTACATAACGGTCAGTAAAACTCTATTTGTTATTTGTTATAAAGTTTATCATTTATGCACTTTATTCACTGCAAAGCCTTTGAGCCCCCTGAAAACTTCATTACTGTACATACATACATACATACATACATACGCACATACACACACATACACACACGCACACACGCACACCTACACGCATACTTACATAGTCCTACATACATACGTACGTACATCCATCCATCCATCCAGTCAACACAGTCTCACTAATTAGCAGCAAAGACAGTGACACTGTATTATGCAAACATTTAACCCCAGTACTGCCTTTGGTATGTATAGCTACAGTAAGTAGGCCTTTAAAGCCGCCACAGTTTCATGAACTGTCTAAACATGCTCATGTCAAACATCAGCAATGCACACTAACATCACTGGCGAGAATGATCACAGCTTCTTTGACCTTTCTGCACATGCATAGGTATAGATGTCTACCAGAGTATTCTAAACATACGGCATGCAACCCTGTCTTAGAGTACCTCATGTTTCTTTCTTTGACTGACATGCCACAGACGTATACGACGATGCTTGGATTTAAAATAGCAAAGAATTCAACCATCTAGGGGAGGAGGGGATTTTTTCAATCCTAATGGGGAATTCCCTTTCTCCACTTCCATTGTTGTTACCCTGGAGCATTTGGGGAATTTCCCTTCAAGCTACCCTCTATGACATTTGTAGTAGCAACAAAGGATTGATCAAACTAGTGGTTAAGATGGGTGCCTTCCAAGTGTCATCGTACAATGGCTTTAAAAAAAAAAACTGGCCCAGGAATATTGTGTAAATACCCTAAAATCAAACTAAAAATATGCAATTATTGATATCAAGCAATCAAACTAAGTATATCCAATTGTAACATAAGGTAATGAAACTGCAAAAACTTTTCCAAATAACTTTTTCTGAATAATATGCAACATCACACACAGCTGTGCATTTGGTACCTTTGCCCTATCATACAACTACAAGCAGTTTTAAGGTACGGGTGCCATTTATATAAAAAAAAAAATGATGAAGAAAAGCAACCTTCTGTCTAGATTAAAAGGACTGATCGGCAAGGTCATGTGGAGAAAAAAAGTTTGTCATTCCCACCAGTGGCTTTTCCCTTCCATATGAATTTTTTTTTTTTCAAACTATAAAAAGATGAATTTTTTACAAAAAATGTCCTTGTCCGACTGTAAAAATCATCTCTCTTAGTCTCTAGTGTTGTCCTCACGACATAGCACTCATTGATAAACTGTTGATGTTTGCTGTGTTGGAAATA
>VJOZ01147491.1:846-11374 GCA_009801055.1 Stichopus horrens | reverse complement strand
CACTTATCAACAACAACAATACCTTGTTAGAAGGAGCAAAAGAGAAGACCTCCAAGCTTGGACTGATCCACGTACTATCAGTTCAGGATATTCAATTCTATACAACAGGTACCATGTAGAGGCACTAACACACCAAAGGGTAATATTGAAGTGCACAGTAACTTACAGCAAGGAACTGCCTTGCTTACAGTATATACTACTTCAAAATTTGTGCATACAGTACAGCACCTTCCATTCCACACTTTAGGAAACATCTGACCCTTTGTGTAATAAGACATGAGATTGTGACGTACAAAAGACCTTTAGTTTCAAACATTCTTGGAGACGCCATATATATGAGTCTGTATTGCCACTCTACATTGATACTTAAATAGGCCTGTTCTAAGGATTTCAATTTTACAAAAAGCTGTTCTTGGTATAGAGCATGGACATGCATTCACCAAAAGGTATGAACTTCTTCATGCAAGTGCATGTTACAAACAGTGCTGTGAAATAAAATGCCCAAAAAAATTTCTAACCAGCCAATCAAGAACCCAATGAGGTTTTCTGATCATCCAGCCTAGCCTTGCTGCTCACAGTAATAAAGTGCATGATAAGCAAAGGGAAGCTAGATGATAGATAGTAACTTACATGACATATCACACAAAAATATCTTATTCAATGAGCTCTATCATCATAAGATCAGTCTCTGATCATATGTTCTCCAAATTTTGTGGTGATATGGTTTTTTCAATTTGACCTTTAGGGACTTCACATAATCTTTGACCTCCATCAAGAATAATACAGACCTTGAACTCAATGTGATCGATCTACAAGCAATTTTATAACTTAAGTACAATCTTGCATTCTTGCAATTTTGTGTTTACAAGGTTTTCACATTTTGACTTCTGCTGTCCTCGGTAGACCTTTGACCACAACTTAAAACAAGGTTGGTGTACTCAATGTGGATAATAAACAGAGCCTACAGTATGTGAGAGCACTTTGAGAGTATATTCTTAAGGTACATATTATGCTTAAATGGTTTTCACATTTGAACACTTGTGGTTGTGGTATTTTTTTTGTGGATAATAAACATTATTTTTTATCAGGAGGTATTTTTTTTCAGGAGGTATTTTTTTTTTCAGGTGGTAGTTTTCCTGATGCTACATCATTCTTTAAAATGTTCTTGCACAGTCTCCCAAAGTGGTGTTGAAAACTTCAGAATTACTCTAAAAACATACAAACATTTCAAAAGGAGATTTGTGATTTATTGGATTACTTTGTCTGCCTTTACATAAATTTGATAAGACAAATCTACTAAGTACTAAATTTTTTTTAAGGACAAGGTTTGCTAAAGCCTGTAAAGATATATTATGTAATGTACAAGAGTATAGGCTTTCATTAGCTTTGACTTCTATTCCATCAATGAATTTCACAGTGTACTAAACAAATGCAATGATTTGGCATCTAAACAAACCCAAGTCCCTCTTAGGCCTCATTTTTTTTCAGATCACTATGGTAACTGCAGTCTGCTTGGGAATAGGCACAGGGAAACTGGTACTCCAAACATGGTGAGTCTTCTGCATACATTAACCATTCAATTCCAGCAGCATGCAGACACACCATGTGAGCTGTACACGGCTGTAAACAGAGTTCTACCTAATAGTGCAGTACTACTTATATTGAAATTAATGGCATGTTAGAGGTCGGTTGTTACCCGGAGATGCTGCAACTAAGCAGCCTTGTCAATGCAGAACATCACCACATCCAAGACGAGCGGCCACACTCTGCGGATTGGTTTACCCAGATTGAGTTTCCTCCGATATACGACACATTTAACATGAGCGGGATGCGAGAAGGATCTTTCTAAATTTGATGCAAACAGACATTAACAGTAGAACAAGAAGAGCAGCTTCGATGTAGACATCCAGAGAGAATCTGAGGACCAGTTCAAGGGTATAGAACATCATGACATTAATGATGATGTGTTTTGAAATGTTTATGTAGTCCTGTGGAAGGTTTTTGTGTTTGCTTCATATATGCTTGACTTGAATAAGTGTTCATTCAACTCAAAAACTAGCATATCAAGTTTTCAATAATTCATCAAAGTACTTTCGCAAACATATCTCCATCCATTATATAAAGCAATGATCATACTACTGTAAGTTGTGACGTGTTGGTTATTGCTAGTGCTTATTGCATGATAAAACCCAAACAATTTCGGTGAAATGCATTAATCCTTAGCTGTGTCGTTCTTGTTTCTGTGTTCTTCGATAGATAACTCTATTTTTGTGACAGAAGTCTCTGTGTCTGCAGATTGAATTTGCAAGTATCATTATTTTCTCTACTTTACAAAATTCAGAGTGATCCCATAATGTCAGCTGACTACAAACAGTCACCTATGGATTTTGTGCGCTTTTTTTCAACTACTGTACTTTTTCCTTTAAAGGGACTCATTGAATTTGTTCACGAAATCATTTAACATTTTGTCACACCTGTTGAGTGTTACTAATATGTTGATGCTAAATGATAAAGCTACAAGATTTTAAGCATCTGATGTACAAAGCTGAACCAGCAATGAAAGGGTAATGAATGATCAATCCCTAACTGCAAATCTGTGATCAGACACATTCCACCGTCAGATTTGAACCCTAGGCTACTTGTTCATGAAAACTACGATTTCTCATATTTTCAGTAACTGCACGTAAGAGGATATGCATGACGAATGACGGAAATCAGAAGTATTGGCATGCAATGGTTCCTTTTAACTTACAACAAATTAAGTACTGTAATAAGTATCTGCCCTTCAGGCAGACAATGATAAATTCTCAAATAATGTCAACTTTGGACCAGCCAATGACATCAGTAAGTTTACTATTGTATATTTGCAGTCTGTTGTGACCTGTACAAGGCTGCAAGTGCTTCAGTGACTTACCTTAACTGTTGGCATGATATCTAACAATCCCTGCCAGTTTCAACATACAAAGAACCCCTGGCTGAAGCGCTGTTAAATAATGAGTACTAGACTGTGAATTAAATCCAACTTTAGTATTAGTATTCCAGGAAGATATTTCTGCAATGTCAATAACAACCACAGCAGAGTAATGTAGGTTGGTTAAACACTACATTGTTGGTCGATCCAGTGTACATCATGTTACACACAGCTCAACTGTACACACTGAATGATATGTCACTTCGCTAAGTTCTAACGCCGGCGACGACGACAAACGTACGTCAAAATTAGAAGTATTGATTTCTGGAACATTACGCAGTGGTGAACACATCTGGTGTCCTACCAATAAAGTACGGTCTCACAGTAAAACAAAGCACGGGCTTACTCCTTTTTGTTCTCCGTAAAAAGTGTGAATGGCATCACCATTCATCCCTACAGACAGGTGTTTTAAGGCAATGTATGCAAGTGATTCCCACACACGTAAACTGTCAACAGAGACAGCAGAAAAATTTTGAAAATGTCACTTAAAGAAAAATTGATTTTTAAATTCAATAGAATGGTACAGAGATCTTCTTTATTTTTTTTCTTTTTAACAATAAACCATTCAATAATTTGGAATGTCACTACAGGGATCATTCCATAATGAAAATATTGCAGATAGTAATGACAGTGCTGGATAGCAACAAACATGACGTCGTCAAAGTCAACATCTTGTTCAAATTACTTTAACATCTCACTCTTTTGTTACACATGAGAATAACAATCTGAGAATAAACACGTACAAATGCATAAGGACTAAGACGTTGTGAAATTCATAAATTTGATCAAACCAAGTCTTAACTCGAGAACTTCCACGCTCCTAGCACGTAAGGATAGCAGAATGAGAAAGAGGGCGCTAGTCCGGAATGGGTCCCGACTGCGTTAGAGACAGTGTTAAAGGTTACCAGTTCTACTTAGCACAGTAGATGGGAGTGCCTTTGTTGTGTTGATGCAGGTGAGTGAGGAGTGAATTAAACCATTTGACCTCTTCAGACAATTGCTATCAACAATTGATCAAAACTGGGGGTTGATATGTTAAGTAAATACTCCACACATTCACTTTCATCATTTCATTTGAAAATCATCATGTGGGGCATTCAGGCATGACATCATCATTTAGGCTCTATCATTGACCAGATACACCTGGTATGATCATTACCAGTTTTAATCCTCTGTATGCAGCTATGAATGTCCAAGACTGTACAAGAAGAATGTTTTATGTTTACTAGTACATTCAACATCATGATTAGAACTACATGTATGTGATGATGACACATGTGTGTTATAAAGTAGTTAAACTAGTTGATTGTAACAATCGGCTACCAAAAGCACTAAAATAGAGCATGTCTTACGTTATGGTACTGTAGATTAACATGCAACTTGTATGTATGGTAAGTGAGAATATTTGATAAGAATCTCAATACCATCATTATGAATTCTGAGAACATTATCTGCACCTCTTACTGAGCACCTTAACAAGACACCTCATGCAAAGCAATTGTGCATTTCAGCAAGTTATGGGTTCTATTCCATTTTGCTATGTTTACTCTGCTTCCTGAATGGTGCTTTTCTACATAAATTAACCTTAAAATGTTTTGCCTGATGCTAACATCTGAGTTATGCCAGTAATGGAGCTTTTCACATATGTATTGTAAATATTTTGATAACGTTTCATCTTTGTTCATTAACTTATCTTGCCTGCGGGGAATAATCCATTACTGCACGTATTGCATCACAAAGTGGTCAAACCGTCAAACTGCTCTGCATGTGCAAACACGTGAAGCAGGTGGTGGCTACTTGTCAATGAAAGATTTCAAAGAGTCTGCAACTATGCAACTTAAGAAAAACTTAAATATTTTATCTAAAAAGTAAGAATTCCCTCAAAAAGTAAGAATTCCCTATAACCTGCCTCCATTCTTCACCTGACATGTGCGCATGTGCTTATGCTAAAAGGACATCCACTTTACAGGGAACCCAGTAAATTTGGCAAATTCTTAATTGTCCTACACTTCATTTTGTGTTTCCACACCTTTCCTACGAAACGGTATTTAATGTGATACTGTTCACCACTGTAAAAAGCTGCAGTTCGACACCGTGCTTCTGAAGTTAGTGTGGTGATGTAGACTGCACACCAGCTGTACAATACAGACTTTGTCAATACGCAGAAACATGGATATTGCAAACCGAAGACATGATTAGGGGAAACTTCACAGCTGCCTTGTCTGCCTGCGACAGACGAGGATGTTCTTATTGATGTGTACACCCCAAGTTGAATATTGCTAAGTTGAGTCGCTCATCAAATTAATAAGGCAATTTAGTGTGTGTACCTCGGTACTACAGGGTGAATGCTAGTTAAGCGTGTAAAGGGCTTGCTCACTACAAAATAGGCCAACAAGCACTGCTCTTAATCGCTGTGTGTGATGACCAATTGAGATGGAAAAAGACGGTTTGCTCTGCACGAAATCAAATTATTACAGTCTAATACAGTACTGTAGTGTACTGTTAAAACCTGTGTTGTATGGCTTGAAATGGAAGGAAAGTGAGTGAATTAAAAGAGATTGTACAATTTCAGTAGCAGTATTTTTAATGGAAGATGCATTGATCATATGCAGAGTCTGTTAGTATTTGATGTACATTTTAAACATAGATCTTCAACAATGACCCACTGTGTGAATTCTGATGCCATGATGTGAGCAGCATGGTGTGTGACTCTACCACAAATGTTGTGTGCAGCACTTGCATTGCATGCAAATTTCAGCTGATCATCCTATGGGGCAACTGATATAAAAGCAAAATGGCTGTAATTTAGTCTTCAAAGCATTGTGGTGATAACACAGTTAAATAAATCTGCTGCAGTTTGCTGCTACACCATAGAGACACAAGCACTGTATTGCACTATTCACAGTGAAACTTCATTCCCCATTAATTGCCCTATCTTGAAGTATGTTTCAGATGTTTTACATGAAATCTCCATGCGCTGAAGCATCTCAGACATGCAAAATAGGAAGGAGGCACTACCTGTAGTCTCGTATTACACCACATGGCACTTAGGTAATATTTAAAGGATACCAGCACTCTAAGCACAACAGATGAGAGTGCAGTTGTTGTGTTTAGACAGGTATGTGAGAAAGGCCATCAACAAGTTGTCATTCCAGACATTGTGTCAATTACACAGTAAATTCAACCTTAGCTTCCTAGATTGCTACTGTGGTAACAAAATCCAGATCTAATAAAATATGTGAGCCATAATCATGAAATCTGAAAGTTACTTGCACCACAGATAGCATAATCCAGGTGTGTCCAAGGTTTAACAGTCTAAACAAAAATCAACTTTATTAGCTACTTTTTGGTGAGACGTCTTACTGTAAAAACGGCGAGGACAACTACATTGTGCAAGCTGGTCATGTGCTGGACAATCAGCAGAAACTATTTTAATTTTGGGTGGTACACTGAAAACATCCATTTTTAATAATAACACATCAATTCTTTTTACATTACAAAGACAACATGCTTTGCTTTTTGTACTACTTTGTTTTCAAGTACTTTGTCCAGTCAATTCACCATCCAACAGTTTGCCAAACAAGTGCAATGTAGGGAAGATGTGATCATGGACACCTACAAGGGCCCAGTCACTATTAAGTTTGTGGTACTTTGTTTACATTAAATTCAGAATTTGAATCATAACTCTCAAACTATCTATTGTGTGAGTGTGACACTGCTAAGATTATGTTCTTGATAGTAACTATGGTAACTGACAAGTCTTTTAGGTATCAGAGGATGACAATTTATTAGAAATATCTTGGGCCAATTTTGCAACTGATGGACCATGATTTCATCAAAGGCAGGATTCTTCAGATCCAAACTTGAAAGTGACTTCACAATGTACTTTTAAGGCCACACAGAGATTGCGTTATTCATCATGGTTGGTATTATAAGAAACCTCTGGGAGACCATGCACTTTACATAAATTTCAGAACTTATTAAAAATGCTTCAAGGTTATCGGAACTTATTTTGACTTTCTCAATTAGGAAAGCAGACTTGAAAGTCATATCTTCATATAGCAGTAATATATGACAATCGTGTACGAACTAGGCAAGAGGACAAGTACTAAATACTGCACTGGTCTCATACGTTCATCAGTGCTACTCACTCAACCATATACCGCCAACGGAGTGTGACTTCAGAGCTCTAAGACAAAGAGGATAGATCACTGCATATAACAATTAGATATTTTATCTAGATTATTCCTTGCCTTGTTGTTGTGTGTGTCTACGTGCACGAATGTGTGTCTCTTCAAATCGACGACAAAGTGTATTTCCCGCAATTGGTCTTGAGCCAGAAAAGTTAATTTAAACAAATTTCATACAGCCAAACATGCTCACAGGTTTATTCTGCTTCCCAGCACAACACCCGCAGTTTGGCACATAATCCCTTTCACAGACTCTAATCTGTCGAGTAAGGACTGTGTTGTACCTTCTACATTCCAGACATGTGTGAATAGCACTGAATATGGAATATACGGAATATGAATGGGTGAATGGTTTGTGAATGTCCACAAACCATTACTAGAGCCTCTGTTGTCAGCCTTCTATGTACAAATAATTCTGTCAACAGCTTTGTCTAGTTCTAAACTACAGGTCTTTCACTGTTTATGAGACATTTAGTATAAATTTAATGCCAAAGAGCTGGCTAAAACAAAACACATGGAAAATATCCTAGACAATATCATACTTGAACTCAAACAAGGCACTTTATATTCTACAAATGATGAGAATACCACTTATTACAGTACCGGTACGGTGGTAACAGGTGCAATCAGGAGACAGGAGAAGAGGAACAGAGTAAAAAAAAATGTGCAACTTTTGAAAGATTTAAGCAATTTTTTCAGCGTGTTTGCTTTCACTCATGCCGTTACTAGATTGTGATGAAATGATGCAGACCTATGGCATTACCGTAACGTGTAGGAGTGACCTATGCCTGTTCAGAATATATAATTATGGACAGAAGCACTGAAGGAATGAAGTTATGACTGCAAACTGACATACGCCAACGTTTTCTCATTGTGTTTATGGGCTACACATGTATGCAAAGAGAGTTGAACTATATACACATGAGCCTAACTTCACTGGTCAATGCTGCTTTCTAACTGATAAATTTTCTCATGGCATACACTGCTGACTATCTAGACAAACGTTTTGAGAGATCTGACTGAAATTATTTCAAAAGGCACCAATAGTACACACTCTGATTCATAGCAGATCTACTACTGTCGCAGTCCAGCGGTGAAATTTTCGTATCACGAAACTGCTAATAATAGGTACTGATTTTTTTATGAATAGACACTCACTAAACAAACATACAGTTTGTACGTAAACTGCTCATAATTTGAAAATTAAAATGGTATCTACATATTTATACTTAACTGCACTTTGCACGTCAATAGAACTTGATTCATCCCATTATGTTTAATGTTCAAATAAGAGGGTAGCTTTGCTGCTCTAAAAACAATTGGATTTTACCTTGATACTTGGAAACCTATGACATGTCATTAGCTGATAGCGGAACTATTTCAATCATCCCTATCGTACGATACTGTGGGTACATGCTGTGTGTGGTATTGAATGCTCTTGTACATATGCTGACAATGTACACTGTGTAGCTTATTGATAGCACACAATACTGACAGCATTTCTGTGTTTGTATTATATATATAGTACTGTGTCGGCACCACGCTGCAAATTAATGTACACCTGCCCTTGTTGTGCCCAGTGGCTGCAGCGACACAATACATTCTTCCAACCGATGCGTAAAACTCCTGAAGCTAAATTACATTCAAACCCGTTATATCCTTCCTCTCCACTTGGGGGCCTAACAGAAGGGGTAAACAATTCCATCACCAAGTTCCAATTCATGATCATCACAATGTAGACTATATCACTTGGACACTCATCTCTACAAACATAATGTAAGAATGACTGTCTCGTCATTTGTAAGTTTGGGTGTAGCCTACAATCACATCATAACAATTGACTACTTCAGTGATGATGGTTTATGACAGTATTTGCAAATTTTGATTCAGTTAAACAGAGCATCGTCACAGAAAGAGAGGACGTTCAACAGATATCTCAATGACACGACTGAGAGACTTACAATCGGTGTGGCAGCTACAGCCTTACACTGCAAGCCACACTTTAAGGTGGATCTTTGTTTTCGAAAACAACACCTCTCAATTTGATGTTAATTTTCCACCACTTAATCTGCCAGGAATTTTAAAAGGTCTTTACAAAACTTGAGGTATTCAACACTCCATTATTCTGAATAGATGTATAAACAAGATCAAGAAACTCAAATATTCCTTGGCAATGATGTAGGCTATAAATTTCCATGTACACTTTCCTTGCTTTGGTTTTCATCAACCTTGGCCAAATGACGAGGTACTAGTCTGATACTGATTTACAAAATACAGACCTGCATCCTCCTTATCTGTGCTGTCATCAACGTTTTGCTCAAAGAATTATCTCAAAGTTAGACCAGCATGATCTACTTTTTGTGATATATCAAAATGGTCTCACACCAGAACGGCTATCAACACTACACTAGCGGAGAACAGTTACACTAGAAACGAATATCATCCCACTGGTAGAAAAATTGCGCTGCTCAGCACGATTGCAAACTATTCAACAAGGGAAAATACAATAATGGAAGATGTGCATGCTAGATGTGATTGTTCTTACCTTATTTTAAACAATTTCAGGGAAGAATCATGCATGCAACTCACAGAGCAAGTAATAACTTACGGTGCTTATCTTAGTCATGCAAGCCAATCCAGTCCAAACTTACCAGTAGGAAATTTTTTTCTACAGCAAAATTGCTGCATAATTAGAAAAACTAAATGTCCGCTATTATTTTCTTTTCACGGTAATCATTTCTGTAGAGTCTCAGACCAACCGTCAGTTCTAAAACTGCCTATTTTGTCAAATACTAAAGCTGACAATGTTCTTTGAACTGCTTTAACACAAACAACACAAGATTGGTGTAAACAAAATCTGAAATTCTGAAAACTACTTTTTTTTGTCTTGAGTCAGTATAGCCCTGCAGTAATGTTAACCTTGATATCAGTAAAGTCTTGCTTGCTGTCTACTGTACGGATGCAACTTTAGAAGAACAGTGTTGTCTGATAGACAACTGAGTAAACCACACGCAACACACCCACACAATGGATAGGAACAAAAAGTTGAATTCTAAAGATATGAATTCATAATAGAGCCTTTTAGCAAGAATATTCTCCGATAAATCACTTTGCATTCGTTTACTTCATTCCCTTCCTTTCTAGCAAACAGATTTGTATTATCTTAAAAACCCTTCTTGCTGTGTGACTCCACTTTCCAAATATTGTTTTCTAGCTAAATACTCTGTGTCTGCCTGTGATCTGTGATCTTTTCTCTCTTGCCTATTTTATGTACTGTCTGCTGTATTGTGTTTCTTCCTGTTGATGCCTCTACATACTTGACAAGATACAAATGTATCTTACCCACAAGCTTTTAGTAGCCTCCTTT